>JAQFXU010002015.1:0-23594 GCA_034693705.1 Spatulosminthurus flaviceps | reverse complement strand
CGCAATGATAAAGATAGGGCATTGAAATTTTACAAAATGATGCATCTGATAATGATGCTTGAAAATAAAATTTCAAAAATATTTAATTCAATACTTCGATTTTGGGTGAAACATGAAGTTGTCATCTGGAGGTCAAACGGACCAGTGTGCTGTGTACATACCAAGTTACACTTGTTGTCAGGGTACCAGACTTGCTGACCTTGATGCAATATTGATGGAAAAAAATTACTATACATAGCCATTGAAATAAAAATAAAATATACTGGGCACTCTGATTCAGTTTTACAGTCTCCTTGCTTCTAAAATGTAGCTAAAAATGAGAAGCAAAACTATGAACTAAATATTCATGCAATTATGTAGCCATTAATTGCATTACATCCGACGAAATGATTGCGGCATTATGAAGTGAGAAAGATTGGAAGCTTTAAATGTTTTTAAGTAGTAACATTTTATTTGACTGCATTTTAAAAATTGCTAATTAAATTCAACAAATCAGAGACAACACAGGCTCACATATTATCTATATATATCTATATGTAATTGAGCATGAAACAACAATAATAAAAATTTGAACAGATAAAAAAACATAAGAGTTTTCTACTACAAAAATTATTTGGTATCAAAACCGTAAAATAAATCTTAAAATGAGTGTCAACTAAACGAAAGACTAGAAAAAATGTAGCTAGGTGAAAGCCGTTGCCAGACGGCCTTCTTTAATGAGTTGCTCTGGTGTAATGGTATGGTAATACGTTTGGGTTACAAATGGAGAGTTCAAAACTCTTGAGAGCTTTCGTAGCCATCATCTTTGTTATTACCGGCACTTGGTCCATACCCATATTTTGTTAGATCGTCGTAACTGAGACCAAATTCACTCTTGGCGGGTTCTCCAAGACCAAATTTATCGAATCCCTCTTTATTGTAATCTCCGCGCTCGCTAGTTAATCCGTTCCCCATATCAGTAAAATCCGTTGTTGGTTTTCCATCAACTATAAACTGTTGGTTAGTGTAGTCACCTTGGTTACCAGTATCGTTTCCCCCAAAACTCTGACTTTCAGATTTTGCTTGCTCAAACATCGCTGCAATACTTTCGAATCCAAAACCTTCTTCTTTACTAAGCTCCTTGACGACTTGATTAGATCCTGAGTGCCCACCTTGATCGTAGCTACCGTATCCAGCTTCACCGTGACTGCTATGGCCGTAACCGCCATGATTCCCGTGACTACCACTGCCAAAGATTCCAAGATTTCCCTGCCCATGGCTGCTATAACCAGAACCATGAGCATTACCAACGTGAGTATTGTAGCCATATCCTCCCTTACCCCCATGTCCACCAGAACTATGCCCGTATCCGTCGCGACCACCATGTCCATGACTACTGTGACCATATCCTCCGTGACCGCCTTGCCCAAGCCCATGACCACTGTGGCCGTACCCTCCGTGACCACCATGTCCAAGACTACTGTGACCATATCCTCCATGACCGCCTTGCCCAAGCCCATGACCACTGTGGCCGTACCCTCCGTGACCACCGTGTCCATGACTACTGTGGCCGTATCCTCCGTGACCGCCTTGCCCAAGCCCATGACCACTGTGGCCGTACCCTCCATGACTACTGTGACCATGTCCTCCTAGAATACTGTGGCCGTATCCTCCGTTACTACTGTGACCGTGTCCTCCGAGAATACTGTGGCCGTATCCTCCGTGACTACTGTGACCGTGACCAGTGAGACCGTATCCACTGTGACCACTTTGGCCGTGTCCTCCGTAACTACTGTGACCGTGCCCTCCGTGACCATGTCCTCCGTGACTGCTGTAACCAGCATGTCCATGATTACTGTGTCCGTATCCACCGTGTCCACGTCCGTGGTTGTTGTGGCCGTACCCACCATGTCCTTGAGTACTATGACCGAGACTACCTTGTCCATGACCACTGTGCCCGTAACCAACGTGTCCCACATTACCTTTCCCATCACTGCTGTGGACTCCATAGCCATTTGTACTTTGGCCATGTTCACTACCGTCATGAACATGCGAACCACTGCTGCCCTCACTGTAAGTTAATAATCCCCGCTTGGTCAAGTCTTCCATTGTTTCCTTTTCCACTTTCAACTCGATTTCTTTGTAGTCGATATTTGGTTTCTCATCCTTCTTTTCCTTCTCCTCAGCCGAAACACAACTTGCAAATGCCACCAAAGCGAGAAAAATCTATTATTGAGAAAATCCAAACACATTAAAAGTGTTTGAGAAAACTACAAAAACATTCCCATATCTGACTTTTTCCCTTAAAAATTTCTAAAATCCCCTAAAATTGTAAAATTCCACAATTTATTATTTCCAAATTATCTTACCAATTTCTTCATTTTGATGATTAAAAATACGACAGAAAAACCCTACAAGTGTTGCGAAACCTTCCCAAGCTCAAACTGAATTAAAATTGTTTCGAAATCGTTTATATAGTTACAATTTGCCGTCATTCTTGGCTGGCCAAATGGGAGCATCATACGTGAGACATTAAATGCAACAACTTTCGATCACCTTCATTTTCCAACAAGTTTACATTTGAACCTCGGCTTTTGCTTGAAACCTTTACAGCATTATTTACTGTATGAAAAAGCAAAAATAATCATAAAGCCTATTCGACCAATCTCAATTTTCACCTAAAGTAGACATAACAAAGTCTCTCTTTTTCTTTCCCTACTACTGTAATTATCGGAATGCATATAATGATTTATTAATTAGTTTACTTATCAGTCCACAAGATTCTAACTAATGCGCTGCAATTAAATGTCCGTAAGACATATCATTTAAAATATTTTGATTTTTTAGATTATAAAATAGCATAATTTACGTAAGTATGCATATTTAAAATAAACAAGTCAGAACAAACTGTTTTACCTTTCTCTTCCGTCACAACGTATTGTTTTCTAATTGCAAGTTCAAACTGCAACAACTGCACTTTTACAAACAACTACAAGTGAATCCAAATCCGAAGGGACCTTAAACTTTAATCCGTTTATCACTACCAATCGTTATTCAAAAATGATGTTATAAGTAGTTACATACTAATTAATTTCTATTTTTATACATTTAAAATACTTGACTCATAATTAGCCCATTGTATTACTTTTTCTCACGCAGAAATTCAGCATATGCATGTACTGTTAAAAGTTAAAAGCTAATTGTAAGTTTTTACGACAGATTGGAATAGGAGGGTAAATACTTTTAACTTTTATACTTACTTGTCAATTCCAAAGTATGTGAACCGAAATGCATGCAGAATGCAAATAAATTAATGGGTCGATAATATGAGATTTGTGTTTATATTTTTATACATGTTGGCCCACCAAATTCGTGGTTACAGAATGTTTGCCCGTAAGTTGTGCGTGTGCAGTCGTAATTTATTTTTCGTGTCTAATTTCTTCTGCTTCTATACGATAATGTTATGATAAAGTTTAATAATTGTATGACTTTTGTAAAGACTGTTTTGTAATGAAGCAATTAATTCTTGTCAAATTCTACAAATATGAAGCATTCAAAGGCATAAAGGCTACGCCTGAGGAAGGAGTAACTTCTGACTGAACCTTTGACTACATCCAGAAAGTTATAATTATTTCAAGTAAAATTACACAAATTATCGTTATTGTAAACACTAGAGTACATTTAATAGAATTTTAAGTGAGGTCTGCTGCTGCCTCAAATTTTACTTTAAAATTCACGACGATTAGTATAGTGATTAAGAAAAAAGTTCCTACATGTTCTACCACAGTTAACGTCAAAATAACACTTTCATTTGATTTCCTATTTTCTACCTGGCTGTGCATAATAGTGCATACGGTCATAATAAAGTGAAGTCGGAATAACATTTCCATGGTTTAGCAAGCATGAGAAAATATGTACCATTAGAACATATGTTACAACATATGTACAAGATGCACATGAATGCTTATAGACATAACTACTTATACCTACTTCTCAAAACAAGAACTATGTACGTATCTATATGCTGTATCTGTTACTTCATCTATGTAAGATGAACGTGGACACAGAGGAAGAACTTGTTGGACTGTAAATTAAAACACCAATGTAATAATATTTTCTGCTAGCATTTTTGAAGGATCGAAGTATAGCAAATCTGACGATTAATAATTAGAAAATTACTCTATTTTTGTATGAGCAATGCATATGCAGCAAGTATGAACGAACTTATCAAGCTATAAGGTGAATGTTGAGCAAGTGAAATTACTATGGATCAAGCGAATGAACCTGTATTTAGTAGAATTTATAAGCAAACCATTTTATTCAGACACAGATGCAGCACACAAATTAAAAATTTGAATATAATACTTATTGCTGAGTGATTGTCATGATTTTGGCAAAATTTTAAGAGGTTCCCATTTTTGCGGGAAAGTAGGTCGTCAGTGAAGCGGTGGGGTTTGTGCTTAGGAACATTAACCATATCTTCAACCGTGGTATCCGTGTCCACCATGACCGTGTCCATAGCCGCCATGACCATGTCCGTGACCACCATGTCCGTGTCCGTAGCTGGGTTGGGAAACGTAAACGTAGCTGTTGCCACCATGTCCGTGACCATGTCCACCGTACCCGTGACCATGTCCTCCAGTGTGGTATCCGTATCCAGCGTTGTAGTTCCAGCCGTTTCCGTAACCACCATGACCATGTCCGTAACCACCATGACCGTGTCCATAGCCACCATGGCCATGCCCATAGCCACCATGGCCGTGCCCATAGCCACCGTGTCCATGTCCATAGCCACCATGTCCGTAGCTACCATGCCCATGTCCATAGCCACCATGTCCATGTCCATAGCCACCATGTCCATGTCCATAGCCACCATGTCCATGTCCATAGCCACCATGTCCATGTCCATAACCTCCGTGACCATGTCCATAGCCTACACCATGGAGTCCACGCTTGACAACGGTGCCGGTCTCAGCAGCCTCCTTGACATCTTCTTTGGCTTTGGGAGTTTCTTCGGCAGCGTAGGCAACAGCCAGAACGCAAAGAGCGACAAAAATCTGAAAGCATAACCAAAGACTTGTAAGATATAATGTATTGACTGCTGTGAACAGTTGCTCGAATGGTAAAGGAAAAACAACTCACGAATTTGTTCATGGTGATGCAAATAATTTGCTACTCCAACTTGAATTAGCTTTGGATGTTTACTGATTGATGTTTTGGTGAATACTGTAATGCAAATTGTAGTGCATCATGTGTTTATATACTTCTGGTCAAAGTTGGCTGGTCAGATACAATGGCAAAGTGCATTTCAGGAGTCAATTTTTGCGGAAATGTTACCCACTACTAGTATGTGCTAGTGCGTACCCAGCCACAGTCCATGTGTACTTTAATGAACATTAAATCCCGCCAACCGTTAAGGTTTCTGTCCAACGCAACGTATATAATTATTATTCACCAATACTGAAATAGACAACGAGCAATAAATAGGCGTGTACGTGCTTATGAAACGTATACGTACGTTCCTTGATCATACATCTGATCAATTTTTTTAATCATATTTACAGGAAAGTACTGAGAAGTAAAAGTTAGATCGATATTCAGTTCATTAAACAACGCGGCGGCTTAAGGTCGATAAAAATCTTTTTCTCGGTAAAGTAAGTTAACTTCAGAGGTTGCTCGTTTCCATTTTGCAATACCTATTTGAAAACATACCTAAAAGGAGATGGAAATAGTACCCCAAATATTAAGCTGAAGTTGCATTGGTGTGCAGACAGCAAAACTTTTTAATTTCCACTCTTGGGGAATCATATTTTAGTTGATTACTAGTCCGTATTGTTTTAAAAATACATGCAACAGTAAATTATTATTCATTCATTTGTTTATTCATTACGCTACGGTGCCCCAGAAATGCTCCTATTCCTAGTATTAACATTAGCAAATTCACTAAAACACAACAAATTTATACAGTCCTACTGGCCTAGTATAAAAAAAACTTAATTTGCAACTTTTTACAGAATATCAATTACAAAAGTACTCCTTGCTCAAATCAGATGAACTATTCACTTTTCTACTCCACTTTCTGACACTACATTTGTTGCCGCAGATTTTTCTTTCGTCTTTTTATCCTCGTCAATTAAATACTGCAATAAATCTGTAAGGTTGTCGAACTCCGTCCGCCCTTGGGGTGGATTATTCTTAGGTATCCTAGGGAGCTGATTTCCGACTTTATTTCGAAACTCTTCTAGCTAAATGCATAATAACAAGCACAACCCCAAATAAATTTCTTTGCCCAATTACAAAAAATTTGTTTCCCAAGACACAAACAACTAAGAACAACAAACCACAGCTCACTCACATTTTGAACTCCCATTAGTTTCCATATTGAGTAAAACAAAATTCCGCAGCCCGTCACAGCATAAAAGGTTCCCCACCCTAGTGCCCGCATAGCCAAAGAACCTCCAGTCTCCATCCTCTTTGCAGGAGTCATCCCTTTATTAAAATACTCCGGATCTTTCTTCTTTGCGGATGCGAATGCGCTTCCAAAACCAAAAATCATCGATGCTCCAGCTACACTCGTTAGGAATATTGTCTCTGTAGGTAAAGCCATAAATAATTTTTCAAATACACTACCTACTAAAATTATACATCCCAATTGCATAAACTTATTTTAAATAGTCGTTCTGCCTTTGAAAATATAAAACAACATTCTTCACTTTGAATTTAAAATAAACTAATTCGCTTGTACCTAGCCATTTGGAGGAACGTTTGTTCGTATTCGTTGCTTTTTCATTATCATTTGCTTCCTCTTTAGACATTTTACGCTTACGGTCCTCCATATTTTGACGTCCGGTGCAAGGTTTTTCCAGACAGAAAAAATAATAAATTAGTTTACCAAGGTTCTTCACAGATCAAATTATTTTCACTACATTAAAATCTTGAATTATTGCATATTTGACTGTTCAACCCAAACGACATTAGTCAGATATATAAATCTTAATTGCCGAACTTTCCACATACAAATAAAACGTGTAATAAGGAAGTTTATAAATCATTGCTTATTTATCGATGAATTCTACACCTGTGGCAAAGTTTTTGCAATTGAACAACTGTGATTTTAATAGGAACAGCGTGCAGTACAAATCGAAAGAAGTTCCCGCGTCAGGAGCAATCCTTGAACTTCTGCTTAGAAAAATATATATGTAGTATGTATGAGTATGAATTTTAAATAGAAGATTAATGCAGCGTTGCCATATCTCACACAAATCGCTTGAAATCTCATCTGAAAATCAGATGTTGCCTTGACGAAGTCTCCCAGTAATCCTTTACAGACAAATTTCATCCTTACATGATGATATAGGGATGTAGGCAATAGATGGTGAAAGCGACTCCAGAGGAATCCGGTTCTAAAAGAAAGCGTTTCAAGGAGTAAATTCTGACTTTCTGAACAACTTCCAAAATCTATGGTTAAGACCACAATTGCCAACATCGCCCAGAAGGAGGAATCGAACCCCTCTGACGCGAATCAGCTACAGGTTTGAAGCCTGCACCCCGGACCACCGAGGCTCATCTGGGCACGGGTACATGAATTTATCCTGTACTTATAATCCTTATATTCAATTTACAGCGCATTTTTAACGAAATGTTTAGTTTCACTCACCTCCCTCATCACCCATATTTTAGAAGTTAGAATATTATATTGTAGTAAAATAAACGATTGTTGAATAAAACATTTAATGGCATATATATAGGGTTAAGCCAAAAACCTTGGCTGAATTTTCGGGAATAGTAATGGAGACTTGTCAAAAAATGGTTAATTAACTGTACTGCTGCAATGATTTGTTTTGGCGAAGGCAGAGGGTTTTATTGCGACAATAGCATGAAAAAATTATATTAAAATTTGGAAGAGCGTTTTCTCCCGGTGTATTTGGAATCATGCTTGGTATCTTTCCCTTGCCGACGTCTCCTTTCTTTCTTATCTTGAATCCAGTCTCTGACACTTTTTGTCTTACCTCCAGCATGAGACTTTCTTCTATCTTCCGACTTTTCTGTGTATTCGACTGTGTTGCTGTGGAGATTGGTCAGGGGCTGAGGCATTATGGGGTTGGATTTCCCACCGACAATTAAAACTAAATAGTATTTTTTAGCTTTGGATGACTCTGGAAAATCGATCACTAGACCTCCGTTGAATCCCGCTCGCTTAGCTTGTTGCATTATAAGGTCAGTTTGACCTTGGTCAGCAGGATAAAACTGAAAAACAGCTCGACAGCCATTGTCCTAAATTAACAAAAACTTATTATTATTATGTTTGTATCATTTCCCATTATTACTTGTGCACTATTTTTGCAGACTTACCAAAACTCCATACAGACTTGAAAAGAACCGATATAATCTCTGCACAGGCTTGTGACACCTTTTGTCTGCATTACATAGCCACTGCAATGCGCTGATACTGATTGCACCTTCAAATGTTCCTGCTCGAAACGGAACACCTTGACCCATGTCACTTAAAATAAGATCTCCCTCAACCTCCCGGTCTCTGGCGACATCTAATTTCAAATTAAAATTGAAGATGTAGACTTTAAACTCGTAATTTATGTCTTAAGAGTGAACATGTGCGCGGGACTGCTTACTCAGCATAGCTTCGGAAATATCCATGCCAACCCAATAATGTCCAGCTTCCTCCAGGGCAGCTCCAGAAAGTCCAGATCCGCATCCAATATCCAAAATTAACTTAGATTCATCTTCAGGAAGCTCTAACAACTCAATTGCTCTTTCTGCCATCTCTCCTTGAATTTCCATCATTCGAGAACTATATAAAATTATCATTTAAATATTTTGTCCTATCGCTGATAAATCACTATGAATACCACCCAAAGCTCCCGAATTCCTAACAAATCAAATTGTTTTGGAATTTTGTAGCTGAACATAAAATTCGCTTACTTCTGTGAGTACTTCCGAGCTTCATCTTCATTGTAGAACTGTAACAAATACCAAAAATTATTTCCCGCATTAAAGACAACCTCAAAACTAAATAAGCGTAGATAACCATAAAAATATTTTCTAGATCTACCTTATTGGCATTTAATAATAATTACATTGTATCTTTTTATAAGGAAAATGCTTACGAATTCTGGAGGAGCTGTGAGCTCAGGTCTTTTCCCAAACGACATTGTTATTCAGTCGCCTCTATGTTTTTATTCCTTCCAACCCGTCAAATAAAAAAGCTCAGAAACTTATGCAAGGGCACACACTCAGAACTATTAAAATCGGTTAACAATACTTTAATTCCCAATTTTATAATTACTTCAAAATTAATTTGCTTCCCTTCCTGTACTTCTTCTTCTTAAAAGAATGCGTTTTCGTTCCATAAATCAAAGCTGGAATAATAACTTTCACACACACACGTAACACAACATGCGCGTACATATGCAAGGCATGGTAAATTTAATTTAAGCGCTACTTGCCAAGTATTTCGCATCGACAACTTTACTTTCGTAAGGGAAAGGTTAAAAGAATTAAGAGTTTTGTCTCTTCTTTCTAATGGGCCATGGGTCATATATATGAAACGTGTGCCGCTCTGCCATATTCATTTATTTTGACAAAAAATGTCAGGGTCCAAGGAAGGTCCAACGGATCAAAGTCTGGGACCATTTCTTGTTGGCCCACAAATCGTATACATTTTAAAAATTATTGTGAAAGTTAAAATTATTGTAATATAATGCAAAAGAAAAATCTTAACAATTTCAATGTATTTCTGCCGAATGGAAAGACTTTTAAGATCATTTCGGGAACATACCAGACTATACCACACCATTATTAGGGCTGGAAGTAAAGTCTCCCATTCCTTTACCTTGTGTACACGGATGAATGTAATTATGTGAATCATTCGTTACAACTAATATATTTATTAGCATTTTCCGTATCTATACATATTTGAAGAGCTAGTTTAACTGTTGATAAAATTATCTGAGCCAAAAAAAATTAAAGGTAAAAAATAGAAAAATTAAGGGTAAAGATACTGGAGATTTTCAAAAGTATATCATAGGATATTCAAGCTATAATAAAAATACCTCCAACTCTTTTTGCGCGCCCTCGCGCCCACGACCCACACATATGTAATAGCATAATAATATGTATCTTTTCAGTTAATCTCGGTTAAACCATGAGATAAGAGAATTTGATAAGTTTGTAAAATTCTTTCTATAGAATTCACGTGTGATTATACACGTGCTTGGTGTGGTCCACACAAGCATCACGTTGCGTTATATATGTGTATTACATGACAAAATGTTCATGCCATGAAACATGGAATCAATGATTTCTTCCCGGGTAGTATTTAACCCTCCCTGCGGATCCCGGGTAACTTCATATACTTCATAATCATAGATATTCTTCCATTATTTGGGACTTCAGGTGAGCTTTTAAAAAACGGCAGTCAAATAAATTAATCCAATTCAGCAGTTGTAGAAATATTCGAACAATATTGTTAGCAGAAATCTATTATTACATGCTGAAAGAAAACTTGAAAACTAGGAGACATTAAAAAATATATACCAGATCTCTTGCAAATCTTATTGCTTCAATTGGTTTATTTTGGGTCTTGTAGAGTCAGTAGATCCCTATGCAACAACCTTATAGGTTCAAGTGAGTATAATAAATTTTGTAGGCCGTAAAGATAATATAAACCTGACGTATTTTTTTATTAATTGGGCTAGATTCATGGAATAATTTAGATGGGAAAGGAAAGGGAAATTAATTTAAGCATTGCATTAGAAGTGGTTTTACTAAAATAGTTGCATGAAAGAAGACAATTAGTGTGCAACGTACAAGTATCAAAAGCGACGAGTAAAATCAATTTTTTTTGTATATACACTCTGTAAATGAGCAGTTTTCTGTTTATATAAATGTGGCAACTATTTTAACCAGTAATTTTATTGCCATTAGTATTCGTAATAGGTCATTGTTGTAATGAAATGAGGTGTTTGTGTGCAGCATTTACAGTTACGTGTACAAAAAATTTGAGGGTGTGTTAGATTTAGACCCAATCATCAGCGTTGGTATGCCCGAAGCCCTGAGCTGGGTAAGAAATGTTGAAAACCATGGACTGGAATTTCGTTGACCTTGCACTTTTACAAGAGCGGCTTATTACATCATACCGAATGATATACGCAAGATACAGAGAGAAAGAGAGAGATGTGGAGTTTGTCGACGATACAGACGAGGTTTCTTAAAAATGTTTGACCTTGTGGCTTGCACTGGAAGCCTACATACTTTTGCCTTTGGGCAAAAAAAACAAGGGTCACTATGAGATGTTAAATTCGATAACTAAATTAGGCATGGAAGTTCACACAGGAATACATTACAGTAAAATCGTAGTATATTGGGTTGTTTTGTAATGGAGAGGTTTATCTGGTCCCAGCATTCATTTTTCAATGCGTATGTGTATGATTAAGCATATGCCGAACAAAATATAAGTACTAATTCCGTCATATGGAAAGTGTACTGTATTTAGTTACTAGGACGCATTAATGTTACAAAAAGGGTCGTGTGCAAAGAAATAAAAAATATCAAGGCTGAATATTTTAGGACCAGCGACAACATAATGGATTCAAGTGAGTATATTTACATCCACAGTATCTTCGCTCGTTTCCAGTCTTGCTCTTGCCCTTGGCCGATCAATTGAAATTAGGAGCTCTTCCTTTGCTTTCAAATCTTTACCTCAAACCTCAACACAATGACGGGGGACAATCTTTCTGCCGTCCTTTACAAGACGGGTGATCTTCGACTTGTAAGTTGTTTACATTCGTTGTTTTGTCATTACATTTTTTTATTACTGTTTTACGTTACGAGGTACTGAATAAGATTTATTTTACAGGAAAATAGACCAATTCCTGAGCCTAAAGATGACCGTAAGTACTAACAATAAGTGCCATTATTCTTTTGTTGTACTTTTAAATTTATGGCTTTTCTTCCGTTTATTATTGAAGGGTCAATGTCATTAATGTTGGTTTTTAAGATCATTATTATTGTATACAGAGGTCCAGATTCGTATGTCAGCAGTAGGCATATGTGGGTCTGATGTCCACTACTTGGTCAAAGGGGGAATTGGAGATTTCATTGTGAAGGCACCCATGATTTTGGGACATGAAGCTGCTGGAGTAGTCTCTAAGCTTGGCAAGAACGTTACGAACCTCAAAGTTGGTATGTGAATTGAAATCGCAAATAAATACATACGATTTTGCGCGTTAGTCTATTGAGCTTCATTTAACTAATGTTAAATGTAAGGTATTATGCGTGCCTCACTTGCATAGTATGTATTCATGCCTACGTTTTTCCAGGTGACCGAGTGGCAATTGAGCCCGGTGTGCCTTGCAGATATTGCGACTTCTGCAAGAATGGGAAGTACAACTTATGCAAAAGCATATTCTTCTGTGCAACCCCACCTGATGATGGCAATCTGAGCCGTTATTACTGCCACGCCGCAGACTTTTGCTTCAAGTACGTTATCTAATTTAAATTTACGTCAAGATTATTGCATAGTTGCAGCAAAACCTATATTATAAAGCTATCTACATACGTTGAAATTGTTTCTATTGGGCGTGATGGGTAAAAACTAAACAATGCCTCTTTGGAATCTGCAGGTTACCCGATCACGTCTCATTAGAAGAGGGTGCATTGCTGGAACCACTATCCGTCGGAGTTCAAGCTTGCCGTCGTGCAGGTGTTACCTTGGGTACCACAGTTCTCATTTGTGGAGCTGGTCCCATTGGACTTGTCAACTTGCTCGTGGCTAAATCAATGGGAGCGTCCAAAATAATAATCACTGGTGAGTTAAAGTTGGCATTTGAAACCCTTTTCAAGCCATAAATTGACAAATTCTGCACCATGTTACATGAATAATTATTTTTCCAGATATTGCTGAAAACCGCCTAACAAAAGCTAAAGAGCTTGGAGCAAATTTCACTGTGCTAGTTCAGCTTGGCCAGGCTCCTGAAGAGACTGCTAAAGCAATTGAGGAAACCCTGGGTCAGCAGCCCGATGTTACCATTGAATGTAGCGGCGCCGAGTCCAGTATCAAGCTGGCAATTTTGGTAAGCTACCCAAGATTAGGGGTAAACCATTGAATGAAAATGATTATAAAAGTCAATGACTACTTTTTAATATTTAGGCTACTCGCTCTGGAGGCGTTGTTACATTAGTTGGTTTGGGACCACCTGAAGTGAAAGTACCAATTGTGAATGCTGCCACCAGAGAAGTTGACATCCGCGGAGTGTTCCGTTACGCTAACTGGTGAGTGGTTTAAAAGTCGTCAAATAAATTATAAAACCAAGGAATCCGCTCTGATTGTGAGTAAATATTCTTATTAATTCTTACTCTTTTTAAATGATATTTTAGCTACCCAGCAGCTTTAGCATTGGTTGCTTCCGGCACTGTCGACGTCAAGAAATTGATAACTCACAACTACAAACTGGAAGAAACCTTGGAAGCATTTGAAACCTCTCGTACCGGAGCTGGTGGTGCCATCAAAGTTATGATCCACTGTTGATGACCTGTGGCAAGGCAAGGCATTTTTGCATGTGACAAACCATTATTTTTTGTTACCCTACAAAACTTATTTCTGCTCAGAGCTGCTTTAGCTCTAAATATATGTTACATGCGACAGTTTTCGATCGTTCTTTATAGTGATTGAATAAAAAAGCATACAAAATCTAAAAACTAAATAAATTCATTAAACGGATACGGAAATTTTGATACAAGCGTTTATGCAACGGGCATGTTGTTTTACAAATTCGAAACATTTTATTCATTCTCGGGGGAAACGTCATTACGTCTACTTCCTTATGACTGAATCAAAAGTTCGTAGTGTGCAATTCCATCAGATTAAGGGGGATTTATTATGTTGGAAAATTTTCTTGATGTTCATATATACATATATACGTATTTTAGGACTATTATGAATTAAGGAAACAACGATCCATTAGAGATTCTCTTTATAAAGCATTTCATTTTATTTAATTTTGTATCAATTTTACTTTCTAAGGATTCACTACATTGACGATCAATAATAATTATTCTAAAAATGTTGTCATTAAATTCATTTGATTGAAACGCTAAAAGTTAAGTAGCTTTTGAGGCGCCCAAAGATGACATAAATTCCAAAGGCTCGTTTATTATGAACACATAAGTTATTCGCCTAATATTAATAGATATTAAAATCACTTGGACAAGACGGAGATTTATAGTAGTTTTTTTTAAACCGCGGATGCAATCGCACAATAATATAATTAAAACGTGAATTCAGTCATACATAGTACATTTACACAGATATAACACAAAGCGGTAGATAGAGTTATTTTAGCTCCAAGGCTTTAATCTCTAAGTCGTTGTGAACCATAAACGCCTAATAATAATTAGATGCTACTAATACTAACTATAATAATCTAAGTTACCTAATTATAATAATTAAATATAGCATCACAATCATGGCAGAGTATCGACAACGGTAGTAGCATTATTGCTTACAACATTAATTTTAACAAACTGAACTAACGAGTCGTCCGGCGATGGGTCTTTATCGCATTTCTCTTGCAATTTTTGAATCCTATCCTTTAGTTGATTAACTGTCGTGGTTACTTTCGTAAGGGTCTCTTCAAGTTGCTTCAATTTGAATACCGGCGGATCAACCATAAGATCATCTAGATCGTTTTCACTATTTTCATTTGTGCGTGTTGTGGTAGTATCGTTGTAACTAACATCTCGACGGATCCGAATTGTATTACTCTCCACTTGTCGATTATAGGCGGAGTCTAGAATTGGGCAAGTGGCGGGTTGTAATCCTGACCTTGTAGTGCTACCGCAACAGTCCGTGGCCCAAAATGCTAGTTGAACTGACGGGAGTGAATCGCATCTAACAAGACCGGATTCCATGTGAAACACATCGCGTTTCACGTGACTTAACGCATCACCATTGTCGCAAAGGATTTTGGCCAATGTGGTCTGCTTGATCTGCGTCAATTGATCGGGTCGGAATACTGATGGATTTTCGTACCAGAATCTATTTAATAAATTGGAAAGTTATATTGTCAAACATTTCTTATTAAAAATATTTTTCTAATATTTTATGGAATAGTTATGGAATATGGAGATGGGGGAAGATAATACCTGTCACCATCTCGAAGTCGTTTGAACTGATCAACAAGAATGCATCTGAAGGTGGGACCCACCCGTGCATCCTCCCATTCAAAATCCTCAGCAACTCCTCCCACCCAAAGATCAATATTGTCCACATGTCCATAAACTTCCTCAAGTTTCTGCCGGAGTTGCGGATCGGATATTTCATTCTAGAATATCAATGATCATTTAAAAACTTAGATTATTGATTTCTAGCATTATAGTTCTCTGACAACACGTTGGCTTGAGAGAGAAGCCTTGTCTTACAGGGATCTAGGACAATTCAACTAAATACATTTTAAGCCAAGACATTCCCACAATATTTTCCACGCAAAAATATTGAGCCACATCATTTTAAGCACTTATCCAGCGACGATATTTTCCAGCAAAAAACTGTATTGACCAAGAATATTTCTAACTAACAATAAGTGTTTTTACGCAATGGAAATCAAGGCAAAGAAAAAAAACTATATTTTCAACTTTCATGATTCAATAAAAAAGCTTTATAAGTTACTAATTAATAAATGAGCTACGGAATATTAATTACTACGCAAGTTAAGAGACAAAATTTTAGTGGAAAAATATTCGACTGAAAACATTTTCAAGGTAAAATATTTGACTGAAAATATTTTGGAAGTGGAAAATTATTTGACTGGAAATATTTTAGTAGTGGAAAAATTTGTGCCAGGAAATATTTTAGCTGAAAGTAATTTCATATGAAAATATTTTGCCTCAAATTTCTTTAACTAAAAAATTATTGAATGAAAATTTTGGCTGAAAATGAAATGGTTTTAAATTGTGTCAAAATGTTTTTGGTTGTATCGTTCGACTCTGTTCTTACACTGAGATCATCGAAGCTTTGGGCTTTCCTCAGATTACAAAATTCTCGGTAACTGTTATAAGACGGGATTCCATGATCCCGACCCCGTTGTATATTCATAGCTGCTAGATCCAGAGCTACCAAGTGAGCGGAAGAGAATAGTTCTTCTGTCAGATGTGAATTTAAAAGTTGTTGAGGTCTCTTCAATTTGGCCGGCGTACTGAAAAGACCTCGCATGAGAGGATCCACACCTCCTTCCTCAACTAACCGCCAGGGAGCGAAGAAAGCGTTTCGAAGTGGTATGTCTCCTTCTCGAATCGTTCGAAAGTTCGCGTCAAGCCTTCGAAGAATTGGGTTAATTAAGGTATGGCCGAATCTGAAAACAATATGAGTTAAATTTAAAAATAAATGTTATTGCTGCTCAAACCAAAGGGATTTATTACCATAATGATATGCTGTCTTACCGGAGAGCTGCAGTCGAAAATTCAGTGGTGATGGTCGGATTAATTTGAGGGTTATAACCTTCGTAACTACCCAGAAGATCCATCCCTTTCGCACCAATCACATAAGGCAGCCAGTGCTCATAAGTAATGTGTTGCATTTGCGCCCCCACAATTTTTCGTGTTTCCTGAAACACCACCTCATCATCCCAAGTGGGATTTGTCTCCTTAAGTTTCGTCGCCAAAAAATTATGCTGACGGAACCAAATGGTATGCATTGCTAACAGGCCCAATTGTTCATTCACTCGGATGTCCCCGCCGACAAAACAACCAATGTCCGACTCACGTTGGTTTCGTCGACAATCTACAGGTGTGTCGTCTGTAGCAAATGGCATTAAAGGCTTGTCAGCTGCGATGTAAATTCCTGAGCGAAGCAATACTCGGTTTGTTGTGCTACGCAATGAGCGTAATTCTTCCTCAGAAGAACCATAAACCTGCAATGACAAAACTCATCTAAAAATTTTACAAAACATTTTCCCTTTGTTTCTACTTTTTATTATAGTACGTACCTGTGAGGCATCAATGAACGAAGTAAGTTGATTAATTTGTTCTCGTTGCTGAATTGTATCAAACATAACAGACGTGATACCCGAACCACAAACTGCTGCACTTCTTGTAAATTCAATACATTTTCTTGTACGAACCCGCGGGTCTCCTTCTGGTGCTTGCATAGGAAAGCATGGAGCCACATTCTCACATGTCCTAAAAACAATCATCAATCATGAAAACGTTACAATACAATTATTTGCTAAATCCCTTCACCTAAACTCACCTTCTACAGCTGATGCGCTCCCCAAAAGATTCAATACTCAACGATGGTAATGAATGGTCCAGGTCATGGTCCAAAAACTGACCCCATTGCATGAGCATGTGTGTGTAGGTCGAGTCTGGAGAAACTTGTTGCGTTGAAATTATCTGGCTAGAGATTAGCCGTGCGAATGGTTTTTTAAATCCATTGTACAGCTTATTTGGGTTCCATCCTAATTTTAAAAACAAAATTACTGAAAAAATAAACTTTTTCCTACATCGTATGAGTATGCATACGGAAATTTTTAAAACGTTTTTATAGTCATAAAAGCGCCACCTATTGGTAAGTTGAAGCCATTCTCATACACAGCCGGTGACAACCGTTGGAAAATTGTGTAGGATGATCCCCACATCGGTTCCTGTAGATTATTACAGGAGCCATCAATACTCCGGTACCGCGAGTGAAAACACATTTCCAAACTGCAGTTTGTCTTAGGCTTCCGATGGGAAATGCAGCCCGAAAATCTCCCTAATGTATCCAGCTGATTTGTGGTAAGTAAATCATTGTAGGAGAACTCATCGGCTGCAATTAAGAAAATCCCCTGTCAGAAATTATTACACCCAGCTGCCATTCAAGTTTAAAAAAAAGAGAAGAGAGGAAGACAAAAGTAGGGGAAAATAATAGCCCCGAAGTAAGAAAATGCTACACTACGAATACCCTCATACACATATACACATATATACAAGAACACGATACAATTCCAACAACGAAATAAACTGCCCTGGAGCAATGACTTTTACTAGTTGGCATTTATTTGAAAATCCATGAAAAAAAAATCAAACCTTCAAGAATTGCATGTATAAAAAAACAAACCTGGCAAAGAGAAATTCATGGTTTCTGCATGCTTCCCAATGATTTGCAGTGCTCTCTCATAAATCTCAGCAGACCTTGCAATATCTCGGGCTTCTGCTTTGGGGAACCGAGACAACCGTAGTAAATCTACAGGCGACTTGATTTCTGCAAAAGACAAACATTACATAAAAAATTCGAGAGGATCCTATGATTTAGGGCTAAGACGTACAATAAAAATACATTGGGCGATGAAGTGGCTTCAAGCTACAAGAGCATTTAGAGTCTTTAGTCTGTAAAATAATTCACCCGTTTTTGACATGTTTCCAAAAAGAATTTCAAGAGTCTCATTCTCAGCTGCCTCAACATCCCGTCTTGCCTGACTTATCGCTCGGAAAATAGTTGAGTCGTCAAAGTTCTCACGGGTTTCCACCCGAACTGAATTCCTGTCAATACGAATGACGGGCGAGGTGATGAGACCGTGATCATTAAAAGCCAAACATTCGTAAGATCCTCCATCAAGTTCTGGATTGAATAGATTAATTATCAAAGTCCCACTAGGAAGCAAGACCACACGTGAGTTCTCCAACACGGTCAACCCATTCCTTCGCCATAGCATTTGCGGGGTAGGGACTCCGAAAGCGGAACATTCCAACTGAATTTGACGTCCAGCCTCCACCCTCCTAATAAAATTAACAATCATTTTCTACTCAATTTCTCTTACTGACAGAGCTGAATAAATTCACACTTCATTAATATCCTCATAACTCCAGCATATATGCACACGCCAATGTAAAATCCTCTTGACATACTTTTCCTTTCTAACCCCATACTTATTTTTGTATAAACATTATTTTTAATGGAGAATTCATGTTTTTATGACACTCACATGTTTCGAGGACATTCATATTTTTACCATCAAAAATTATTATTTATCCCTCAATTTCAACCTACTTGTTTAAATGATCAAAATGCTGCGTGAAGACCGGAGGGCTACCAGGAATCACACGAATATTAGCAAAAGCTTCTAAATTCCCAGCCGAGTTTTCCGCCCTGCAGCCATACTCGCCTTCGTCCTCTTGAATGACAGATTTAATTCGAATACGCTGTCCTGAAAAATATGAATCAAGAACAATAATTAATTATACACGTCACAAATTAATTCCTACTTGAAAAATTTCCAATCAGAGCTGACATATAAATAATATCTAATACCAAACCAATGACATTTATTCACACATAAAGACAAGAATAAATTACAGGGGCATATGCACATCTAAATACAGCTACAGGTGCACTAAACGTCTGAGAATGTGGACGTAAATAATTTGCCAGGATTCCTGTGACAGTTTTTACGACGGTAATATCTTTCTGTGAATTTTTTATTGGCATGCATTTCATTCAAGCATTTCAATGGAAAAAAATTACTATATTTATCTACCTCCATGTGTTAGGCCAATACGACTGGATCCACGGAACGGGTTCCCATTGTGCGTCCAAGTGATCGTTGGCAGAGGCTTCCCACTAGCTTCGCACTTGAGCTCCACAAGCGTCCCAACTTGGAGGGACTGTTCCAGAGGTGTAACCAGCCAAACGGGTGGTACTGTATTTTGGAAGAAAAACATTGGAGTAATAAATGATCCTGTAAAGCCTCACAGTATGCTCAACTATAGCAAAGCTCCAAATGTGGAAGCTGTCAAAGAATATATATGAAAAGTATGGCTCGAAGGGCCAATTAAAGGAAAAGGGAAAAGTCGGTTTTTATTGACTGACAAGAACATTGGAAGGAGCATTTCCTACATGAACGTATGAATGAGGGTAATGAGTCTGAAACTTGCCTAAAACTCTGATTTCGGCGATGGAAGCAATCTTGCCCACAGTGTTGGAAGCAGTACAACGATACACGCCCGAATCCTTGCCCACCACATTCCTGATACTTAGCGTGCCCCGTTGGGAAACCTTGGGTTCCAATCACATTAACCACTATTAGCCCAAGCAATGTCAACAACCATATGTCAAACTGTATGGAGGCATTCTCTCAGCAGTATGCTAATCAGGAACAGCTTGGGAGCTGGGAAGTGAAAAATGTTGGAAGGTGCTAATAAGGAAAGGCTTGATTACTAACAGCTGCTCCAATGCATTGCAGATGTGTGTGTGTGTGTGTGTGAGATTGTTATTGTGTTGTATAAATATTATGGGGGAATCAATAGGCTTTTGCTTACCTCATGTCTCCTCGTACTGACGAGTGGCTGGTCATTGAACGACCATTGGATTTGACCTCCTGTAGCTTCGCAGCTCAAAATGACAGTCCCACCTTCCGGCACCTCCTGGTCCGAGGGGACTTGAAGGAAGCGAGGACGGACTTTATTCACAGACTTTTTGTACTGCATCTTTGCCTTGCGGGATTTAGTTTCACCCACAGTACTCTTAGCCATACACTCATATCCGCCTGCATCCTCATCCTGAGCATTTGCAATCATGAGCGTCCCGTCGGTTAGGACGGAGTACCGCGGCTCCAGTCCGGGACTTATCTCATTGCTGCAATCAGGCGACAGAGATTAATTGCATGAGATGCTTCATAAATACCTTCTTCCCATCAAACCCACCTACAGGCCCAGCTCACCCAGCTATGAGCCTCTTAAAAAAACTCGCTAAAAGCTTAAGCTCTTTTTCTCATGCCATAAATATGTATAGTGGCTCTCCAACTCTATCTCTGCTATTAGTTAATCTCCAAATTTTTACCAAATGCATGCAAGTATACCGCACGTTGAATTGACTCCACCAATATGAATATCGAAATTCAACAAACATGTAAGCTTATTTGTAATTGTTGTGTTTCCATGCATGCGTAGGTATTGTAATTGATACTAAATTGCAGATAATTAAAATTAATTACACTTAATTTGATAAAAGTCTACGCATAGTCTGACAGGTGACATGTACGCACACGTTCTAGAAAGTTTTTAACCTATTGTGAAGCCAAACGATTTCCGGTGCCGGGTCACCCTCGACCTTGCAGGCGAAGTAGACGGTGCTGCCAAAATTGACTTCCACGTCCCTGGGCTCTTCTGTGATGATTGGCTTGCCTGGAGGATTAAGAATAATAATAATGCTATGTTGGAAGAAATATATAATAAGCGGGGTAAATGGTTAATTGCCTTTGCATGATACATTGTATATTCTTACGGCAGTGGAGTTTCATCTCGTGCAGAGCTGTGATGGGTTTGCCTTGCATGGATGCAGGTTGTTGGCACGTGGCTGCCGCTTGTGTGTCCGGATGATCAACTAACATTTGTGCTAAAGGGACCATTCCACAGTCACAAACTAACGCATTACTATCTAACCGCCTGTAGACAAAGATAGGGAGTGAGAGAGAGAGAGAGAGAGAAAAGGGAGAGAAAAAAAACCACACAAGAATCAATTTAACTTGTCGATTTATTATACTATACGCGAGTTAAGATTTATCAGGAGCAATAAATTTTGAAAGGAGCAAAAGTCTGAGTCTTTATCCTTGTTTTTATTACAGTCTTTTCATGTTGTGAAGATTCTCGAACGAGCCATGAGGTATTCGTTGGATTCGGTTATTGTGCAAAAACAGTCGCTCCAGTTGTGTCAGATTGGAGAACGTAGGCGCCTCAATCTCTTGAATCAAATTGTAATGCAAATACCTAGAGACAAACATAATTGCAGGTTACACGCTCCAACACACATACAAACTTTTTTTTTTCTCCCCCCCAAGCAAAAAAGCTAAGATCATATATGATGTTTTATGTAATAAATACGCCTAAATCCCCTAATATTTCAATCTCCTTTGCAAATTCCCTACAATTTGCAAATCATCATCATCATCATCTCTATATAGCCCTCCATTAAAAACTTACAATTGTTCCAAGTTGGCCAAGCCCTGAAATACATGAGCATCAACGTGACGAATTCGGTTCTTGTACAAATACCTATATATCGCATACACAAGAAAAAAACAACACAAAAATCCCATTAATTAGCCACACACCATCAATTTGACAAATTTATCCTTTTAATTTATCCTAAATGTCATTTAAATCACCTCTAAAATACATCTCAATAAGATAAGACACTGTTCACTCAAACTCATATACATATTTACTATATCATTCAATTATGTACAAGCCTATTACAACCATCAAGTATTATACACAAAAACATATTATTTGTTCCCCCTACAAAAATTTAAGCTGTCCCAGTCCATTAAAGGCTCCATCCTCCAGTCTAGAGATGTGGTTGTTATTTAGTAACCTGTCAAGTAAAAACAAATAAACTCAATTCGTCACATAAACTACTACACACCTCCTTCATACACTTATCCTCTGCTCACTCTAAATCCATGAGAGTTATTATATCAAAAGCTCCATAAAATTTTGATATCCATAATTTCTCATATACTTATATACGCCCAAAAAAGGATAGAAAAATATTCTTCTCAAAAGAACTTACAAAGTACTCAAATTAGGCAGATACACGAAGCTATTTCTCGGAATATCGCGAATCCGATTGAAGCGCAAGTCTCTGTTAAAAATCATAAAAGAAATAATAATTTAATTTTCACACAAATATGAACCACCTCCTCCGTCAAAATCCACTCATATTTGTACAACAAATAAATTATTCTCATTTTTTTTCATGCTCCCCCTTATTCTCTTTCAAATGACTAAACAAATGTCTATATAGTAAAGATCCATATACTATAGCTCTGTAATTTTCCCTCTCACGACTTTTTTTTTCTCCAACGCTCTTAAAGTCTTAAAACTCAAAACCCGCAGCATGCATAATTAATTAGCATATTAACTTCCATGTGAGCAAATCCACACCATTGAATGGAGAATATTATGTCCATATTGAAAATTACCCCGTACTAACAACCCATGTCTCAAAAGAGTGACGATGCCAATACATCAAGACTAAAAAAAATATATCCTCCGCAGAGTTAATGAGTGATGACGACGGGTCGTTGCACCATTTCCACATACTCTTGCGTCATTTAGCCACATATTGTACCAGGCCGGTGCAACGGAACCAAACCTAAAGGTCACCTACAATGGCTCAACTTATTGGGTATGGATGAAAATTAGTATCCTTACGTTACATTTCTAACTTTCAAAATCAATTACACATGTAAATCCACACTCATATTTCTCTCATATATAATAATATGTAAATAGGCTAAAACAAAAGATTTATTGCCATTAATAAATTATCCAGGGAAATCATCCATTTATTTACCTACTCATCATCCAAACATGTATGTACATTTCTGCTCACATGTTTACACATAAAAAAATGATTTGAGCCGGTATATAAAATGAGAGGAAAATTTACATGAAAATGATTGCTTAAAACGATAACCCTTAAAAGAGTGCAATTTTAAAGTGAGTTGTAATGTGAGAGTCCTCATCGCTTGGAAATTAGCGCCCTCAAGCCTACATGGAACATGTATTAAAATGTGCCTTACATCTACAAGGTCGATAAAAGCCAAACTATGCTTCATAAA
>JAQFXU010002014.1:0-23594 GCA_034693705.1 Spatulosminthurus flaviceps | reverse complement strand
TATAAGCGAGTTGTGCATATAGCTCCTTTTGGACTTTAGCCGACGATATCTATTATATTATTAGGCAATGGTACGTAAAGGCTAGGTAGTACGTAGCTTTTTATTTATTAGCCCACACCAAGGAGTAGAGTCCCTCGGAGAACTGTTTTATGTCCAGAGGAACATGAAAAGACATTAAATATTATGTAAACATCGTCCAGCTACACTTACCGTTAGATAGCCCACTTCCATACATTAGTCCGTTGATAAACTTAATCATCGAACTGGAAGCAATCACAAGTGTGAATATATAAGTTGCTCCTAGCTAGAGAGAGAGACTATACCATTTAACATATACGGACATTACAATTATCTTGTATGGTAGATTCTTCGTGTGTGTGTGTTTGTGAGTGAGTGGGTGAGTGAAAGGAAATGCCTTGATGAAATCATAATGAAACTTGATGGTAAACATTGCTCCCATATTCTACCTTTATTATTACCATACAGCGTAACATTACACTAGCGAATATATGCCTACATTAAAATAGAGAGAGAGAGAGCTGAATATGTAGAGTGAAGGAAGGAGGAGAAAGTGCAAGGTTTATAATCAGATTTGGAATGTGTACTCCCAATATAATTCTCCATAGTTGGCTGAGTTAATTTTCACATAAAGTTGCCAATTAATCTCATTTCTCTCTTCCCGTCCTCCTCTCTTCAAAAGTCACTCAAATTGAATCCTTAATATTATTACGCATTTTCTATAGCTTTTCTCAATTCATTTAGAAGAGTACTTTTGAGGGAAAAATATCAAATCTGCATAGAGGAAGCTCCTTGAATTTATGAATGCCTTTTTTTTAAAAAAAAAGGGGAAACTTTGAAAGGAATTTTTAATCGAAGAGATACGGAGGGACGGAATGATTAGGAAAATATTGAATAATAAATGAATTGCCTATCTCCCATGTTACTTGCCAATTAATTCCAGACTCTGGCTCCATTAATTACCCCATAGGAGCTTCCTCTTCCTCCTCCTACTTCTTCAACTGCTTCTGGAACAACTTAATCAGATAATTTATCTCCAGCTGTCGTCCCATCTCCTCAGTCCCTCTCTCTCACACACACACTCTCTCTCTCCCTTTTCAAATTCTATACTACATTTATTCGCAAGAAATTAGCCTATGTAAGATGAGATAGTCTCTCTATTCTTGGAGAAAACATTTCCAATCCTTTCCTTCTTCCATTTTCTCAATCAAATTCACTATTCACATGATTTCCTAGTACTAATAATAATAAGAGTTGGGAGGAATTCTAGAAACTTCGTCACCTACATTTATTTTCACTACATACTGGAAATAGAGCTTTGGCTTGGAAGCTGTAAAGTAGTACATTTTAGTAGTTACATTAATATACGGTTCCCACAGGCTTTAGCCTTGTATATCTCTGTATACTACATACTTTTAATCGCCCAGCATTAATTACCTTGGAGCTTGAAAATCCGAACACAACAATTAATCCTGGAAATGTGGGTAAACTTGTAGGAAATGTCCAATAACTTTGGCCTACATAAACATTTAATTTTAACCAGTAGCCTTTTTCCTATACAAAGTACTCCTTCCAAGCATACACGTTTTCCTACTACAATTTCCTATATTGTACATTGCATTGTAATCAATCCCCCAGAAGCAAGCTCGTACTCATAACTTAAAATAAAATCCTAACTTTCTCTAGCATTGAAATCACTCTCTAGAGTCGATGCTATCATACATGTCTATATGCTTACACACAGGTTATCTCTATAGGAATAGGACACCTCTATCTGCCCATGTATCTCCAGTCATAAAAGCTAAGGTTGCTCTTGTGGGTTTCCTGCAATGCAGTCATTCTCCATTCATCTCCCATAGCTCTCATTTTAATTCAGCCATTGTATAGTATAAAGCGTACGGTGGAAAATTAGACATGTGTTAAAAGGGCTAAGATTGCTCAACCCAACGACTCTGCAATATTTACTTTACTCCTTATCTTCATGAGCATCGCCACGCAATCTTCCTTTGCACACGGACCGCTGCCAGAACACACAAGGAGTGACTATGTAGGAAAATACGAAATTATATTATACAAATATAACTATACACGTGTAGCTTTATATGTGGAAAATACAGGCCTTTACACAATAGGATGTATCCCATGATAATTACTTACGATACGTCTCAACATCAAGTTACACAATCTAAAGGGAACTAGCGCATACAAAGTATTTGGAACGATCAAAATCCCGAATACTATAAATATACTGAATTTTAGGCATAAAAGGTGCAACTTTCAAGAGTAATTGACCATACGTGTAAAGCTCGCTCTATAGTCTTTAGAGTAAATTCACAGGTAAATAAA
Organism: Spatulosminthurus flaviceps; assembly: GCA_034693705.1. Taxonomy (NCBI): domain Eukaryota; kingdom Metazoa; phylum Arthropoda; class Collembola; order Symphypleona; family Sminthuridae; genus Spatulosminthurus; species Spatulosminthurus flaviceps. The sequence goes on along the minus strand of JAQFXU010002014.1, from coordinate 21,230 downwards.
TAGGATTGATTTGAATTTTTACTTGACTAATGTAATAGAAAAAGAGAAACTTGTGATGTATCTTTTCTCTCTATTTATTCTACAGAGTAAATAATAGGACCAATGTTTAGAGGAAAAGGAGACTTGTGCAGATAAAGAAAATCAAGGGCCGTCCTGAGTTCTGCCGGTAGCAGCTAATTTAATTGCACCAACTTTTCTATGCTTAGAATTTCTCCCTTTACTTTTTTTTTCTTTAGACATTTCCTTCACAAGCTTTCTTCTTCCTCTCTTAGCCTTTAAAAACATACACACTCTGAGGCTAATTTGTTCCTATTTACAATAAAAAAAACTTTTTTTTCATAGGAAACAACCTCTTAAATAAGTCAGAGCAAGAGTCTGATTAAGAGTAGAGTGTAGTAGCAGTGCTCGTAAAGAAATAAACCTTGAGAGAAACTTTTCAAGAAGAAATGTTGTTCCAAACATGTAAAAACATTTGCTTAAATACCAAAAATACTCTAATAAACAAGAGTAGCATGGAGAAGTTCCTTGGCAAAAGATTTTTTTCACTTTCCCCTATACAAAAAAAATACATGAGCACTTTCACTCCTCCTTGAATTTACTTTCAAGAGAAACAAAAAGAAAAAAAGTTCGGGTTAACTTATTAGCCTGGAAATATTAACTAACCTAGTAAAATGAGTAATGTGAGGGAAATGTGCCAAAGTATTTAGAATATTTACTATAGGGGAAATTTTTCTATGTACCAACTACAACCTAAATCCTTACAAGTTCCTCTAATCAGACGGAAGAGTTTTTTTCGAAAAGTTTCTAATTATTGCGAAATGGAACATTTATGTAAGACGGAACAATCAGGAGAATCATGAAGGTTTCTTGAAATGAAAAAAAAATCTTAAGACTTTTATTTAGATTTATTAGAAACTCTTTATATAGTAAATAATTCAAGGTATACTACAATATGTAGTAGGAGTGAGACACAGAGCAGGTGGGAAGTTTCAAGAAGAACAGAATCACTTTACAAACTTGCTGACGGAGGCAATTCCAAAATTGGATTTGGGTTATCCATGTAAAAAGAAAGAACAATCCTATAAAGTTCCTCGTACTTTTTCCTTATTGAACATAAAGGAGCTGCTGAGGAATCGTTGAAATAAACTATTCAAAGCTTAGCTCAACCTACATAATAAATATATAAAAGAACACGGTGCAATTTCCTACAGAGTGTCTTACACAATCCCTCTCACTCCATCAGCGTCCTCAACAATTCCGTCAGTATCACTCCTAATTTTGTATTGTACCTGACTCAAACAAAGCCCGATTATTTTTATACATCCCATCCTCATTTGAATCCACTAGTCTTTTTTGGCCTACTTACTACTATTCTTCCCATTAAAAAACCTCCCTCGTATTTAAAAAACCCTACTCCAGGGCCCCCTCCAATTCCTCAACATCCTCAAAATACAATTTAGTAAATAAATGTAAAAATCTTCTTAAGACTTTTGTAACCATCGGATTTTTAGCATAAAGCTTTTACAAATACTCCTATTCTATACAAAAAGCAAGACAAGTTGTAGTTGAGGACGTGGAGAAATAAGGAACGGAAACGGCTCATTAAGCCGATACGAACCATTTGGCTCTTCCACTCTTTTCCCTCTATCTCTCTCTCTCTCTCTCTCTCTCACACACACATACACAACATTACAAGTGTACAAACTATACACGAGTTAGTTAAGAAGCCAAGTCCAGCAAACTCACCCGTTTATATGCACACTACTCTAGAAATTCATTCCAAGCTTCTTCTCCCCCCTCAGAAAAGAGCCAGGCCATGGCTTAGAAATAATGTCTACTAACTTTGAGTGAGCCAAAGCAATTCCTTCAATCAGAGAGGAAAGTCTGACAGGAAAGTCTCATCTCTTCTCCGCTCCACTTATAGAACCTATACTATAATACTAATACTATACGCTGGCAATCAAGTATTGAAGCACCTTTTCTCACTGCTCTCTCTTTCTTTCTCAAGGAGAAGTATCCTTGAGAATACATTGGCTCCATTCTATAATACCCTAATATCTTACAATGTCTAATATCTAACACGCTGTCCTCCTCTCCATGGTACTTTTACTATTCCAGGGCAAATCAAGATCCTTCTATATCTCTGACAAGTGTGTGCACACTTGAGAGCTTTATGCTTTTCTATACATCTAAAATTACTTAGCATAGTTACATATGGATACGTAGCTTAGTGTCATACTTATACATGTAACATTGGGGTGGATGCCGAGAGTAGCGGTGGATTTTACAAAGATTGGCATCTTCCTTAATTATACGGAGGATCCTCTGCTTGTAACAGATCCTCTACTAATAGTCTCGTCCGTTCCTAAGCTCCACGATATTAGATTCCAGACATTAGCCTACCATAACAACCGCAACCACGTGAACACATAATGTGCTCTTCTATATAGAGAGAGAGAGAGAGAATTCTCCTAGTATATAAAAATTCTAGAGTTTAAAAAATATAACATACTCACACACTTATATAGACACACTTTTCAAAACTTTTGCAACCACAAGAGCTGTAAGAGGGAAATTTGCAAGGGGATCCCAACGGGGTGCTAAAATAGGCTGAAATCGCCTTCATTCTCACGCCTCTAACTACGCTCTAAAGTGGGTTATTTGCGAGGACGCGGAGCGAGTGCATTTCGTCTGATTTCAGTTGGGAGCGATGCACATTCTCTGTGACATTCCTCCCTGGAATTCTACCAACAACTTCCCGCTCCCTCTTATATTGCACTTTTGAATATATTCTTCAAAAGTGTATTGTTTTCAATGTGTAGAGTGTGAGAGAGTGAGAGAATGAGAGAAAAGTCCTTCAAAGGACAACCGCGCTTGGTCGCTACAATACCACATCACTTCCGTGGTAGAAAAGAGAAGAGAGAGGGAAATTACAAGGCTTTTTAATAGACTCAAAGCTACAGAGCTAAATATCCGTCACACTTCACCTAATAAAAGGGATAAGTAATGCTGAATTGGCCCATTGTATAATTTACTATACCCCAATGAAATTTAATACTAAAACGATTTAAGATTCTAAAGCCTTAAAAGATTCTATGGTTTGGCATGTAATTACTATATAAATAATTAGGCCTTTAGTAAGGAAAGCTTCACAGAGAAACTTATGAAGAAGATACATACAATGAAGAGAGAGAGAGAGAGGAAGCTACAAGCGAGAATTACGGGAATCAAGTTGCATTCTCAGAATAATAATTTTTGTTTCCTCTCCCCCTACTACCTTTTCTCCCTCCCGTCTTCCTCTTTCACTAAATTACCTTACCTTTTACAGGCTTACGCTTCTATTCTATATCATTACAGTTGGTGGTTTTTCAAAGTTGAAATAAAAGCTTGAGACAACTGGAAAAGCTTTTATTGCAAGCACACGATCCAATTACTTGTCACAAATGCTTACTTCCTTCCTTTTTCTACATTCTTACTAGAATAAGGGTGATATAAATAGGCATCATAGCTATGTATTTATGTACATATAGAATTCCCTGTATGCTAAAATTTTAATAGCAATAAAAAGATCCAGCAAAGAACACGTTTCAAAGGAACAATTTCTCATTTCCTATTGTACCTTTCTTTATTTTGTGGAGACTACGGCTTCTTTTTATAGTATCTACTATTGTATACTAATATTTTATGAATTAATACATATAACTTCCTCCTCAATTATGACTACTATTGCATGTGCCTCTGATTGCTGGAGCGGTGTGACCCAAAAAGGATTTTATGCGGTGCGGAGGAAATAGTAAAAATGCTTACCTTGGCGCTGGGTATGAAGATTGAAGAGAGGGAAGACTACAGCTTGTGATGTATAAGAGCCAATGAAAATGTTATCGACTTGGGAATCTGAAAGGAAAGAAAAAACATGATAGAATTAGTATGGTCTTTTGTATTAGGAAACATCTAAATTATTTCCATAGCAAAGGTCACGTCAAAACTTTGTCTAATGATAATAACTTGTCTTTATTCTTATATATTATTGTACCCTGGATTTATGCTGACCAGCAACAGCAGAGCTCCTGCTCCAAGAACCTGAGCAATCAGCTTTTTCTCCTAAGCGTAGCTAATGACGTAATCAAGCTAATACCAAAGATTAAGGATGAAGTCTAGACACGAAAACTTTCCGTTATTCTTATATAATAAAATAAATAACCGATGAAGAAGCTCCAGGTAAGAAAAATCCTTGTTGTCAGGGAATTATATTAAGTATAGAATTTTAGGTCTATTGGATTACAGGAGTAATTCACATGTAACATGAAGGAAATAATTCAGGGATAAAACCCTTTAATTTTCAAAAAAAGGAAGGATGTTCCAAAAGGAACACGTGTGAAGAAATTAGTGTAGACATGCAAACTTAAAAATTCTTTTTGATTTTTTCTCACCTTTCTACATGTATGTGTATGTACAAGTGAAAAAAAACTTTGTGAGTACTTGGAATGAAAAGGTGAACTTAGGAAAAACATGCCGACACTTTTCACAAGAAAATATACCTCGAGGAATTTAGTTTGGTCTAAATTAAGGAGATATATCATTATTTCTAGACGGCTTCCACTACTTGGAAATTGGGCATGTATTTAGCCTTCACAGAGGAAAAAGTTTAGGGGAGAAGGAAAAAACAAGACGGTGAAGTTTATCCTTTTAATTCCCAATACAGATACAGGGTCAGCTTAAACATAGTAATCACCGAGTATTAACACGAGACCTATCATTACCGTCCCTTATGCAATATTCATTTCCATACCTTTTTCCATACATTTTAGTCCCTCACACAAATACATACATGAGCACAAAAATTCCAAAGGTTCAACTCGTTTCAGAACATTTCATAAAAAATGGTCAAGCTTAAAAATATCCGAAATTTCTTTTAAAATCAAATGGTCAAAATGACTGGGAGCAACAGAGCATTAGTAGAATAGAACACAATCTAAAATACGATCAAAAAGGCTACAAGCTATAAATTCCAACTGTCCATACTCTACAGTGCATTGTCTACGGGCTGGATATGGAAAAGAAAAAAATCGTATTAAGAATTGGATTTGACCATCTCTCCCTCATCAGAGAACGTACGTAGAGATTTTGATAAGTACCATTTACTTTCACATATAATGTCATTGATGATTCCAGAGGGCCTTGGTCCTAATAAGTAAGACGTCAAAGTGTTAATGTAACAATCTAATAGCAATAAAAGTCTCACGGGTAATGAATCACAGATACAATCACGACTTGTCTACTCACCTAAAGTACACACCTTGTACATAAGAAAACCAAACCTTTACTTAAACTTTCTTATATACAACTCATAAATAAAAAAAATATCTCCTAATCTCTCCTAACATCAGTTTTATTGTTACACCTTCCTATAAGGAAGACACACAATTCAATCCAACTTACATCTCTCTCCCTCTCTCTCTACACGCCCCTGAGCACTTAATATTTCGGATTGAATCCTCACAATAAAAAATCCCACCAATTTTACACCCTTATAGCTATGGGTGAAAAATATTTTTTATAATATGTACTTCAAATTAGAAGGTTCAAAATAAAACTCAATTGATCAGTTTCTTTAAAAAGACGAATTTTTAGAATGTAATATCCACACGCGTAGGTAGCATGAGTATTTCTAGTAGTAGGCGTGAGTATGAAGGGAAAAGATACCGACACACATGTAGGAGCACAGCAGGTGCTGTAGGACAGATGACTGGAGATCCAGAGTAGCTCGGATTTCCAAAGTAGTAGAAAAAGAGCCGAGAACTGGTGTGGATGGAGTTTAAGGGTTAAGTGACATTCTTTAGGAAAATCCTCAAGTAGTATTTTTATGTAAGTAAAAGACAGACATCAGTTTCAGTTGAATCACAGAGTCAAAACAAATACTATAGAGAAAAAAAACACATGTGAAAGTCTTTTCTCTTCTTTACAAAAGAAATGGCTCATGGTTCCCAACATATTTGATACTTCAACTCTAAAAAAAATTCTCAAGTACAAGAGAAAGTGTGTGTTTGTGTGTGTGTGAATGTGTGTGTGTGTGTGCATACGAAAGCCGTGCGTGATGTGATCGATGATGAGACATGGGATTCTCAAAAGATGCCTTTACTCTCCAGTCAAAGATGCTATCGTCTAAATTACACGACAGTCCCAACTCCTCCTTGATTCTATTGAGCATCTTTTGTTCCACTCAAGTTCCAGTCAAACACACTATCTCTCGTCACAGATTCCACATTTTTTTCTTCTCCTTTGTCTCATTTCATTTGACACTTTTTTCTCTTTTTTTTTTCTCTCTCTCTCTCTCCTTTCCACAGCAAACATACTCTCTCTTTTCCTTACACCATTCTGTCCACATTCATTCACTTATAAAAAGTGGCAGGAGCAGGAGCAACATGCCTCTTGTCACAAATGAATCCAAGTTATAAAAACTACTCTTCCCTTTTTCCCTCCTTCCTCATACTCGTAGTACTTGGAGAGAGCAATGAAATTCACACGAGACTTTCTCTTTTTTTCGGATCTCTACAAATGTCAAAATTTTATTTCCTCCTCCCTCTCTTTTCATGCATAGCTAAAAACCACTGTCTCACTCTCTATCTTAGTAAAACTATACCCAAACACAAGTCCCGAAGTTTTTCTCTCTCCCTCAGAGCCAACCACTCAGAATTTTACATAAAAACGTCCTCCAAAAAAATTCTTACACTTCATTGTTTCAAGAAAATACATATCTGGTGGAAAAAAGAGAAAGCCACAAAACTTGACATGGAAACTTGAATGTTTTTCTATACTCAGTAGACTGTAGATACGTACATGAGAGAACTAACAGAAGGGCAGTGTTCCCTTTCAATTTATACATATGTACGGGACATGGGAAGGATAAGGGAAGAGAGTAAGAGAAAGACAGGGAACAAACACGAGGCAACAAGTCAGTCAGTCAGGAAGAAATAGCAGTCACTTACCCTGAAAACTTTTAGCCCGACAAGCTGTCAAAGTAGTGTACGGAGTAGTGGGAAGAATTCCTTTGTATAACTTCCTATATAAATTTCTATATTCTAAGAGTTTTTTCAGAATTTTCCTAGATCCTCATAGAGAGTACAATAGAGAATAACATAAATAAATAATGGAGGAATAAATACTAGGAATAAAAATATTTCCTATCCTTTAACAAGAGGGTTAAGCTCCATAAGACTAAATAAAGGAGGAGGATTGAACCGCGAAAATATTATCCGGTGAGTAAAAAGCTTAAGCTATAGGTTTCATATATTCTGTGTATGTTTTATATCATTTGAGGATAAAAATCCAAGGGAAAAGAGTCTCTGGATTGTCAAAAGGCAGCAGTTCAATAAATGCAACTACTACAGATCTGTCGTTGTCAGACAAGGAAGCGAGTTATTTCAGGTTGAGCACCCCTTCCTAAAGGACAAACATATCCGGCTGTCTCTCCATCTCCTCACAATCCCCCTCCATTCTTATGGAAAAAAACTTTGGATTTCGATACTCTTCACATCCATTTACTATTATATGTACTTACTTTCCTCCCCCTAAAAAAATCTCTCTAAAAATTCAACCTCCTCCCAGGGAGGAGGTTGAACATATGCCAATAACAAGATCAAACTAAAAGTTAATATGGATCTTTTTTTTGGAAAATAAACCTTCCATCAATTGGAACTTGTCCTATCTTTCAAGTGCCTCTCTTTTATAAGATAACCAAGAGAGACTCTTCTTTTTCAAGTATGATAAAAATTCCTATGCCTTTTTCCTCTCAAAGGGAAAACGGACGTAATGCATCACTTTTTCCTACATATAAAAAAAAAACAAAAAGTAATATTTGTTCTCAAAGAAGTTCCGACAAGACATGGTAAGGATCCCGACAAGAAAGAATAAAGACAGTGGACAAGGCTCCATTTATTACTGTCATAAGCGGCAGATATTACTCTTGAAAAAACTACTAAGTGGCAAGTAAGATCGACGTGGGAATTCCATATTCTAAATCCAATTTTTATATGTAGGAAATTCCGACCAAGGAAGACAAAACTCTGTCTAAAGAAAAAGGAAAGGAAAGTTCCTCCCTATCAACTTCACTACATATTCCATAGTTCCACAGTGACACATGAGACCATTTCCTTATCCTAGACCGTCCAGAAAAGCCTGGCTATAATAATAAGCGTGGGTGTGTGAGCAAATGTCTAAAGAGGAGAACCGAGGAAAAATTATAATTTTTCTCCTTAAAAAAACTCCTTCTCTCTTTTCTCCATCTAAACTTGTGTGCAGGGATGCAGATGGAGCGCATTTGCGCATAAAATATACATAGACACATATGACATATTTCATATCTATAATAAAAATATAAGAACGCACATGCTCCCTTTTTACATTATTGTATAGAATCCCCCTACATATACCAAATAGCCTTTCTTTAAAGGAACCTGAACAGCACGTGCAAATTGGAGGTTCCATCCCATGGTTAACATTCAATAATGTCCCGGTTGGAAAATCATATATAGAAAGATTTCTTACAGTCATAGAAACACTCCAAGGGAAATTTCTCCTTTAAAATGGAAATGTGGTGTACGTCGTTACCACACGCATATACATGCACACACACACAGAATAGTGTACCTTTTCTATAGGAGAAAAGGTTTCCCAAAAGGAAACCATGGCTTGTATATGCTAAGCCATATGAGAGTGAGAACACTGGAAAATGGACCATTATGCAAAAAAAGCTGTGGAACACACATTTCCCACTCAAAGTGTCTCTCAGCCCAGCTGGCTATTTTCCAAGCTATTTTGCAAAACCAAATTCACACTTACATATTGCCTAACATTGTATTCCAAACCAACCCGCATATCTTCATCGACTCTCTCTCTCTCTTTCTCTCTCTACCTTATCCTCTCAGAATGGTTAAGGGTATCTGAGAAAAATATGTAAGTACGTTTGTCTTGGTACTATTTTGCATAATAGGTTGAACAACTTCTCAGAAGAGCGTGCCAGCAATTTACCATTATAGAGTTATAGGTAATACTTAAGACATGTAGGGGAAAAAATATTTGTGTTTGCAATGGGAGAGAAAAAAAATCGTTCTTGACAAATCTAAAGGCTATTGCGGAAGAAAAGGCACTAGGTGTGCAATTATGCGTGCAGAATATAATAAGCTTCCCTTTTGCCCCATTCAAGGAGAGCACAAGTTTTATGGATGGGCTCTCCACATCATACACAGCAGTCTGTTCAACTTTGAATTTCCTCCAGAGAACTTCAACTGTGTGAAGTGAGTTTGTGCGAAAAAGGAGAGTTCTGCTGCATTTGTTATATTAGTACTACTATATAGTGAAATTCTATGGAGCTCCCCACATGTGGAGCTACGTATGAAAGAGAGAGAGAGGCAGGCACCAACCTAGAAAAACCTCTTTGTGGTCACAATACTTTCCTATTTTGTATTCTCCAAGGGTGATCTTCATCCATCATAACATTATCTTGACCATTACGTTTCAAAGTGTACAAATATTTCCATTTCCGATTTCCTTTTTTCCCTTTCACTATATTATCGCAGCCACTCATATAGCAATTTCCAGTGGCAGTATAAAAATCCATACTTTCCTCTACATAAAGCTCTAATATAAAGCTTTACTATAATGCACATGGTTCTATAGTATAGCTGGATCCATGGGATATGTAAGGGGGCCATTTTCCATGTATTAGCTATGATAATGGAGGATACTAAAACATGAAGACACCATTCACACAAGACGGGGTTGAGGCATAAAAGCAATAAAATTTCCAGATGGATCGACTTCATTAAGTGAAAATGATCTTTTGCTCTCCAAGCACTACTTAAGTCTTACCCTCCCAATCCATAGGAGGACATGGTACACATTCCTAGTGGTTTGAAATTTTACATATTAACTTACTAAAAACCACCTCGATATTCCTCAATGGCTCCAGGGAGTATTATAGAGGAAGGGTTATTCCAAAGAGGGTAATCTCCCTTGTATACAGTTATGAAAACGTCTTTATGCTTCCGAAACTCATTGGAACTCTAGTGAGAGAGGAGTAGTATAGCATTTCCCCTAGGAAACTTTCCTCCTCCCTGCGTGTATATACACACCCAATAAAATTTACGCTTCCCTCTACTTTCTCTTCAGCCTTTGCTTTCACTCTGGAGATGATCGCTTTCACCCAGCCACATAATGGCGGTGTATGGTGCATAATAAAAATAGAGATGTTCAAGAGCAAGAAGCACTTCATCTTAGGGACTTCCATTCAAATGTAAATGACTGTTTTTAGCAGAGGCATTTTTAGCTATAGTAACATTTACCGGGACTACTCCAGTACATCTGACATAGGAAATTCTCTGCTACAGGTGAAAATCTATTTTTGTTTCTATATTTGGCCACTTATGTATAGTGGAGTAAAAAAAATTGGCTAGTACATACTTTTTATTTGCTTTTCAGACTGATTCTTCACGTTTCCATTTTTAGGATCGGTAGAAAAAATAAGGGAAAAATTCTTGGCTTCATTTCCTCTCTCACATGGGTTTTTCCTTGGTAAAGTGAGTGTATGGTGGAAAATGACAACAATTTCCTATTTGTTTGATGTAATGTAAAAAGCCTGATATATATTTTTTCCCAAGGATTTTAACATATGGTAATATATTATGTAGGAAATACATATAGAGTATTGAGGATCACATATGGAGAGTATAGAGGTCGAGATGTATCTCAATTGAATTTCCCTCCATTTTCCTCCGGAAATTTCAAACATAAAACATGTTCAATGTTATTATTAGAATGGTGAACAATTTTTTTTATTAGTTCTCAATACATATACTTTGGTAACATTATATCCATAGGAATTTGGTGGAGATGTTGGGAAAAAAAGAAACTTATGGGGCTAGCCTGACCCCCTGGCATCAGATAAGGGACATCAATCAAAAGAAGACAAGATCCATGTTAAATACATAAATACAAGAGAAAAATTCGAGCAATGTGTATAAATGTACGGTATGAAAAATTCCCTATTATTTATGTCTTGTCAGATAAAGAAAAATCCTGGTAACTTACCTTTTCCTATAGTTTTTTCACATCAATTTTTTTTCGACTGAATAATAATTCCTATACCAAACCTGAGAATAATATTCATTGCTGGCAAGGAAGAGCAAGCTGGATGAAAAAAATCGAGCGAGGTCAAAGAATAAATGGTCGTTAAGGAAGAAGAAAAGTTGAAGAGAAAAATATGAATATGAAAATTTATATAATAAAATGAGTATGGATGACCATGAGAAAAAAATGAGAGAGAGAGAGAGAGAGGGAAAAAAAGGGACGTCCCGCAAAACTCGCATAAATCATTGATAATCATTGAACACAAATGTTTCTGTAGAAGATCAGTTGGAGTCAGTCCGTCTGTGGCTTGAGAGATTTGATTTCCTACACCACCACCAAAAATTATACCCATATCGCTTACACCACACGTTTTTATGGTAATTTAATGGGGTCCATATGTATGTACGGACCCAGGAATTTTTTTCCTCTCTCTCTAAGTAATCATCCTCGATAATGTAGCTATTTGTAGAGATCCAGATGATTCTACATACTAAAAGTCATAGCCTAGACTCATTGAGTCTTGTAAAAAATGACAAGCTGTCCAACATTGCCGACAAAAGATAGAAAGGCCATGAGGCTAGAGATATAAGAAGATGCCAATCCATGAGTAAACCTTTGCTCTCGGCAATTCTCCTTCCAACACAATTCATGTATGAGAATAATGCCCTAGGAACTTAAATTGTCTCATCTGCCGACTCTTCAGGTACATATTTGATATCTCTTCCAATATATACAGTTATGTACCTCCCATATAATTATATTAGGAGCTATTACAAATATACTCTCAATAGCCAGCATCCCCCATATCCTTAATCGGAATCACACAAATGTATCATCAACAATCTCAAGAAAAATACAGGGAGAGAGTAAAGGCTTACACATAGAAAGTTGTCCCATCGGAGGAAACCATTTACTCCCAACGATTTTTCCTTGTCCACACACACAAATACCCCATCATCCTTTTCCTATAATATCCTACCCTAAAAGACCTACTCCCAGCTACAATGTTTTCCCTGCTTTAGTTACAGAGCATTTTATATATTTACTACAAGATATGTATATCATTTATTCCCTATTTCCAAGCCTCATACACACTGGATTCCTATATGAAAAAATCATGTATAGTTACTTGTCTGACTTGTGTCCTATAACAATTTATTTGAGCCTTCATCTTTTATTGAGCAGGAGTAGTATAGTAGTCAGAGGGAGAGGTGAGTAAAAGCCTCGTGTTTGGATATAGAGCAATCCTTATACTATTTTAGCTATAAAAATCTAAATGGTTGAGCAGTCCCCCTCCCCAAGCTCCTTATTAGAGCTACATACATTTCTCCATAGCATGACATTGCTCAGATGAAGGCAGGCTAGTGCTAAACATAGGGAAGCGGTGAATGAGTGAGGGGGATAAGAGAAGACAGATTCATGATAATTGGAATGCTGGTCAGGGAGGAAAGGAAAAGAAGCTGCAGCTACTACTGAGAGAGCCTGGCAAAGGAGTATGAGTAAGTCTGGTGAAAAAGCTCCCTCGTTTCCTTTCACTATCAAGTCAACTAAACGTTGACTCTTTTTCCTTCATCCCATCATTTCCTTTGAGATGAAATTCTATGGGGTGGACATGAGCTAAATACATATATGCTTGTAAAAATAGGACTAAGCTGCCCAATCACTGTAATAAGTATCCCCGTGATAATAACTCCAGCTGAAAGGACGACGGTTGGTGTAAGTGTCGTCATCATCATCATTGAAATACTATATCTATAGGGTGAGGGACACGAGCCTGGAGGCTTATAGTACTGGAACAAGTACCACACGTAACTTGGAAATCCTTTGTACAAACGCACCCTATTCCACGGTCAATGATACACCTAAGCCTATGCACACAATAAATGTCTAGTCAAAAGCCGTCTGTGATGTGATGTCTAGCCCATGATTATTACCAACTGAGAGAGAAGTATCATTAGAAATACATAAGAATCATTCCATTGTTATTTACCGTTATGGTTAGTAGTGTGTAGTAAGCCATGTTATTATTGGGAGTCATAGGATGGGAGCACTCATTGAAAAAACCCAGGGATAAATGAGGTGGTGCTCATGTCAGGACGATCAGTCAGACCATCACTCTCTCTCTCTCTCTGAAATGTTATGTATAGTAAAAAGCAACAACACACTAAATACAACAAGACGAACCACTTGTACTTCCCATCTTCCCTTCATAATAACAAGCTCATACAGTATCTCCTTAACAATTGAAATAACGAGTGAACCTTTTACATATAGTAAAGTCGAGAGAGAGAGGAAAAAGGTAAAGGATGAGAAAGGCTTGGTTCTTCTGGAGACGACGTTAAATCCACGACCTCCAGCCAAGACCCACTTCATCACATTAATTCCACCATATTTCCACCACATAGACAGTCCTCACACAATGAAATTACATTGGAGCAAGTCTACCGTAGTACATGTTGGAGGCCCTCGTTATATGATTGTACACAAACAAGTTCAAATCAAGTCAAGGAGTGAGGTACTGGTGGGAAGCGATTGAAAACCGTAGGAGAATAACATGGTGATTATTGTTAACAGCCTTTGAGAGGAACCTCCTATAGCTATGCATTGGCAATAATGTATGATTGGAACTTGAGAGAGGAACTCTTCTTGTGAAAAAGTTTCATCCTATAAAAGTTGGAAGGATTTTATAAGGGAAGTTCTATAGAGGGAATTCGTAGAGGAAAAAAATGTGAGATTTATCATAAACATCTTTTACTTCTATGTATGATCCCTTTGTGAATTTTATAGTTAGATTGGACCACTGGCTCTTTGAATGGCAAGTGAAATGGAGCGGGGATCTCCGTGACTAAGATGGATTGGAAACAAGACCTTCTCGCCCTTTTACTCTCTCTCTCTCTCTCTCTCTCTCTACCTCTCTTTCTCTCTCCAGTATAAATCCAATCCTTGTCTTGTTACAGAATACTACACCGGCCCACATGCTTTGACTATAGGCACTTACCACATAACATATAACACTTGGAGTACATATGGAGTTCGTGGCAGTGTGTAGTGACGTATAGCTTGCTATAGATATTGAGACATGTGTAGTAGCGGTATAAGGAGGAGTGGGTAACTTTAGTTACATTGTGTATTGCTTGGGTGATGTGGAGGAGACAGTCGACACTAAATCAAAATCAAATCGTTTTAGTTTTACCATGTGTACGTATTACGCAATATATTTCTCTTGTGTCTTCCCTTCCTAGAGTTGTTCCTTCCCTTGCCTTCCCTTTTGGAGGAAGGCTCTCTCTCTCTCTCTCTCTCTCTTAAAACAACTTGAACTGCCCCACTCCTCTCAACCACTACTACTTACTTCGTCTACTACTACTGGCAATAACCTCTTGTCTTGACCTTCCTTGTAATTATCAGGACTATCACTGTTTCATATCATTGACAAAGACATGTGGATTTAATTAGGAGATAGTAAAACGAATCAGTGTCAACAGTAGTCACACTCGGCAATATCTTAAATAACATCCTCCCTTCTCCTTTAGTATCTCTCTATCCTCTCCACTACTGCCAATCCATAAACAGCTCAAGTCTCATTCCCCTAACCTCCATCATCCTCCATGAAATGTTCCTCCCTCCATTTAAAGAGAGATCTCGGAAAAATTCTACATCCATCCAAAAATCAACAACACTCCCTTGAGCTTCTCCGTCTAAACAAATATCAAATATTAATGCACCCTTGTATCCAGCTTGTTTTATACAGAGGAGTGAAAATTTTTAAAATACTATATTTGCAATAAAAATTATCCCCTCAAAGGACTTTTGCTTTTATGTAATAAGTGGGAACTCACAGATGCCCTTCACGTATCTCTAATAATCCCATTAGGTTAAGTAAGCTCAACGGAGTGGATTATGGCATTGAAAACAGCTTGGCCAGATTCAAAACTCTCAAGCGGTATTTCTCTAACAAGGGAATTGAGCGGATCCATAGTAGAAATCCATGAGGAAAGGAAAAAGGATTAGAGCCTTTTGTGTACTCTGCCACAGCAGTACATAGTTTTTTGAAGGAGGGCAAGTTATAGGCAAACAATTGCTCCTTCCACTACACTTGCACAAGAAAAAACCTCAGCTTTTCAAGTTCGATTAAGAATCTATTCTAGAATTGTCCATTTGAAATTTCATAATAGTCTTGTCAACTATTGCTCTTCCTCTGTCACCCATATGCTCAGCCTTACATATCACACACACATATTTATGTATCTCTATTTCAGAGATGCCCAGCGCAGGCAATGAATGGAAATAATACAGTTGAGTGTCCAAGCCTTTCCTATACTTTTATATCTCCTACTAAAAGCTATCTCTACCCATGCCGTAAATTTTAGGATGGAAACTGTCAGTATAAAACCTGCCACATCTGTATGATGTGCTAGTTAATGGATCTAAGCAGCAGGCGGTCAACAGAAGGTTTATCCACATCTCCTCTCACTCACAATCAAGCTCATGTATAATGCAGAGTAACGAGTGAGTCCTCCGCTCTTCCCACTATAATAAAACATGTAACATCGAGTGTGAGTGTGGGAGAAGGAAAATACATTTTTATCTGTCTCAATTCCATCTCTTTCTCTCTCTCTATTTATCTCTCATCCTCCTCAAAATAGAATCCTTTTACCTATTAAATTATTTAATGAAACTGAGCTTGAAAAACCTTTGGAACACTTGAAAGTTAATTAAAGCTCTTTATGAAGAAAACCTCTATTTACTTTAAGCCATTGCAATGGTCACTACCATTGCTAATTGGTCCCTCCCTATAGCTACATACGTATGTGTGAGCATTGGTGAGCATACAAATTAACCAAGTATATTTACACAATATAATTACAAATTGGGAAGTAATGTGTAGAAAGTAAAGGGAAGGAGAGAGAGAGAGAGAGTATTAAAAAAGGATGATAGTTCGTGTGCGAATTCGTCAGCTGCTTTCATTACATCAAATAGATAGGAAACTAGACAACAAAGTAAGGAATTAACTTGTACCATTCCAAGTACTTACTACCTTCAGGACTCAGGAATTACTCACTCACTCACTCACTCACATCCCTTTGATATGATAACATTCCCTTTTTGGTGGGAAAAAATCGATTCTATTTATTTGAAAATCACTCAAAGCTTTAACCCAACGCTCGGCGTTCCATCCATTACTTTTGGCAATTCTGCCGATTGGTGAAAGGATTTATAGCTCGACGTGTATGTATATAAGGATAGGAGGAAAAATTATAGACCTTACATTTGGAAATGAGTGGATATGTCGTTGAGGTGCAATGGATGTTGTAACCACGAAGGAAAAAAGAAATCCCTTCTATCATGATTATCATTAATCCTCTCAACAGCCTTAGCCAAAACGATCAATCCTTACCATTTGAGAGTATCCCCTTGAAGTAGCGAAGCACGCTCAAGTACTAGCACATGCCAATCATTAATTCATCTTTTATTGTTTACGCGTACTCGGTGTGGAAATCACTACGGAACAAACTAATGTAAAACTTGTAACATTTTATTACTCGTCGAGAAAAAAAAAGATGGATGGAATAAAATTGGCATGGAAATAAAAGCTTTCCTCATTCATTTCCTACGTTACTTTATACATGCATTGTTTGTACTGAAGGTAAGAAAACAATTCTTATCTATCAATCACAAATGTAACCATAGGAATGGGCAAAGATCACTTATTCATTGGCTATAATGTATAACTGGAATAGATGAAGAGTCATGGATTTCCTCTTCTTCTACAAGCTATGATAAATTCATGGACATTTACCTTTCTATGAGAGAAAAAATTGAGAGAAAGCTTCATCAATAATTTATCCGATCCGCTTGTCAATCTGAAGGTTCCTAGTCGTAATTTCATGTCAAAAGCTTGTCGCAATGCAGCATCATCATAGATTTGTACAATTTTTACCTTTGTAAAAATAGGATCGAAATGAAATATGAAAGGCTTCACTACTTGGAAAGGATTCTCCTCACATAGTTACTACATACATAAGAAAGTATAAGAAGAATCATTTGCGAAAAAGTTGCGAGACTTAAGAATTACATTTTTACTATGGAAACCTTCTTAATGTGGGAATAGAGAATTTCCACGAAAATATTGTCCGAGAAGAGTAAATACTGGAAGAAATACTTTTCAAAAAGGGAGCTCTAGTATTAAGCGAATTTATGTATATAAGAAATATAAAGATTGTGTTGAAGTTATGGGAATAGTTGAAAATGTACCATAAATACATGGACTTATAAGTAAGAAAAAGATTCCCTAGGAAAAAAGAGAAATGGGATGAAGAAATAAATGTATGTACAAAGAACGAAAAAACTATGTTGGTAGGGGGAAAGAGGCGGATTCCATGCTCGAGAGCAAATCCCCATAAAGAGGATGATTTCTGGGAAGAAATTCGCTATAGACAATTTTATACTCGATAAGAAAGTACTCAGGAGAAGTGATACAAAACGTAAAAAAGTCTACTTATTGTCAATACATGACACGCACTCAGCAAGTAACTACCTCAAGAGAGTAGCAACTAGACTCGGAGCCGTAGGTAGGCCGCGGAAACTTTCCGTGAATACAGATGCAATTTTCTTTCTTAAATTCCCTACTACTCCTCTCACTACTCTCACTACTCCTACATAACCCTCAGGTCCCTCCGCTCTCTCCAATTTCTCTATTCTTGTCCAAAAAAGCAAAGCCGCCCATTCAAAGCATCCCATAGTAGATACAAGGTACGAAAACATCATCATCATAAGACTGTATTGCACCATCGTCCGGAATTTACCTCTTCTTTACTACCATAACAAGCTTGCTCCCATCTCCCAGCCCTTATACCTCCCTACAAATACATTACACACATTCACCTCACAAAATATAAGTTATGGCCTCCTTTAAACAAGCTTTTCTCCTCAACTTCCATAAATATCCCGAATTTCCCTTATTCCTAGTCCCCTCCACTATTAGTCATTCCACTAAATGAAGGTATAGAAATCAAACAAATTTTCCAAATCACAATACAGAACACCCAATAAACCCACGGTATAAATGAGGACACAACAAATTTGCATGCTATAATTAAAACCAGGTCACTATCACTTAAAACAGTCTGGCGAGGCATAAATAACATAAACAAATTTGGTATTTCGGCGCTAACGGAATTTGCTTTTTGATAAGGAACACACATTTTATTCATAGGGCAAATACATATGTTAGAATAACGAGTAATTACGGGGGAAACAATGTCATTCGGGAGATCCCTCCCGGTGGTTTGAGCCTCTTCCTCTAATAAAATACTAACAAAAGGCTTAATAAATAGGTAAGAAGAGCGTATACCCAGGAGAAAGCGCAAGAGTATGGGGAAAGTTGCCCGGGAGTGAAAAAACCGCAAAGGCATCGTTACACGTAAATTGTGCCCCACACGTCCCTCTACTCTATATTTCTATCTCTCTCTCTCTCTATACGCACAGAAAAATACCCTCATCAACCCACAAGGAAAGAACATGTGGATCTACCAGTAAATACAACATATTTGGAAGATGATGCTCATGTAGGAAGGATCGAACTAACTATTTTCGGAGAAAGTTGAAAGACACAAGTAAACGTTTAGCTCGTTATTACTCATATCTTGTAGTAGCAGAGCAAGGAGGAACATTATAGTGAGGTACCGCTCCAAGCTATATGCTACTGTAGCTATTGTAAGTTTATGTGTTTGTATGGTAGGGAGTAAAAAAAACTGTTAAACAATAAAGCTCGCTTCTCTCCACCATTCCCTCCTCACCGTATCAATTTTTGCGGTTAAAGGAAGAGGAAGCACGTAGAAAGTATAGTTTCTCTATGTGAGGCAAGTCACCTACATATTATATTGCTATGGAGTCAAGGAAAAGGAATCAATCTTGTGAAGGAAAAAGTATAGTAGTTGAGTGTATAGTAAAGGAATCCCTCCGCGATTATTGTACACACTAATGTTCATACATAAAGGTTGAAGGATAGTAAATGGATGTGAAGGTGGAAGGAAGGAGGAGAAAGGAGGACGGTGAATCAACAAAGTTATACAGGCAGATATAGCATGAGGCTCGAGGGAAAGTTCGTTTACACAATAATCAAGGGGATTCGAAACTTTCACTTGACTTCTGTTTGGCTCCTCAAGCAAAGCAACTCAACCTTGCGAAGACTCACTAACTATGAAGCCCTTGCTGACTCAACGCTATAAACCCGAGGACTATGGGAGAAACAAGCTAAGAAGAGAAAAAGTGAAAGTACATCCTAAAGGAGAAAGTAAGAGAGAGAGAGAGAAAGAGTGAAGGATGAGCAAAAAGGGAAAAAAAGATGATGAATAAGAAAGCTGGCAAAAGGCAAACATGCACATATAAAAATCCTTTATTCTTCCCTAGCATTCCCTCTCTCTCTCTTCTCTTGTCCAATTATTATCATAACAATGACTTTCACTCTATACTTCATATATCATTTTAAGTATAGATACAATAAAAAAAATCTACTAACAAGTTCCTGAATAGTTTCCAAAAATATTAGAGCGTGCCAAAATTTTCCAAGAATACGTATGCATTCAGAGAAAAATCCATGTATATTTTCAATGGTTGTGTAATTTTTTCAATAGCTTTCTCCTCCTCTCAATTCCCTGATTCTTCAGTAAATTCTTGTAAATTGGCGTCCTAAAAAGTGCTTGAGCACAAATAGCCTTTCCTAATAAAGGCTCATACTATTTTGGCTACTATTTTATAAGAGAATGTGTATGCATATAAATATAAGCGATAATTCATAGGAATACCCTCGGCTATGTAATTTTGCAATTTAGTCAAATAATGAGGTTCAAAAGAGCCAAAGCTCTCGGAAAAATAATATTTTAAATTTGATCTAATTCCCAGGCTCTAGATATTAAAGGGCGAAGAACCCTCAATCTATACCAACAATGAGGATTTATACCCTCGAGAGCCTTTATAAGTTGACTTGAAAAAAACCAACTCTCTAGTTTCGATTAGCCTGAATTTCAAGCCCTGAATTATGACAAAGTTACCCTGCCCTGGAAAAACGTCTTCCAGCTTTGTAATTTACAAACTTGGATTCATTCATTACTGTCATGAGATTCTTATGGGGAAAGTCTCCTCCTCCTTCCTATTATCAAAAGAATAAATGGAGCTAGGCTATAATAAAATATTGAAAGGGAAATCCTATAAGTTGCTCCACTGTTGTTTCCATATTTCCTCACTAAATTCTATTGTAATGTACAAGTACTCAATCACATATGACCAAATGAAGCAAGAATAAATCTCTCACTCTATTATTCAAATGACTTTTCCTATATATTAATAATATATTAACTTTTCGCTCATTTACATCCATTAAAATGGTAAGTATTTAAAGGGAGGAGAGAGCATAGGACACAGATTGTCTATACACAGTGAAATAGCATATGATGTACCATAGGAAATTTAAGTCTGAGAGCCTCAATACTGTAGCGCTCAAATGTGCAACCCTTTCCCTCTCCTTCAAATTCCATTTCCGTTTTCAAATGATTTACTTCCATTAGCAGTCCTTGCCTTTTTAGTCTCCCTCATGTGAATTTATGCTTTCGTTCTGGTTCCTCTTCTAAAATGGTATGTTAGAACTTAGAAAACCATATGTGAATCTATACTTTAAGGATTAGGACTATAAATATTGGATTGGTATGTAAATAAAAAATATAATTCATTCCTTACATGAAATGTCGCATATGTGAGCGTTTACTGCATTACAATTTTTATCCCATTACCCTCGACCATGGCGTAGTGTAGGAAAGTGCTAAAACGTAGCCAGACACCCTGTAGATTTCCATTTGGTTTTTTTTGGTGATCTCTTCGTTTTTTATAGGAAATATATAAAATCGATAAATTCAAATGAAGTAGTTTTCACAGCATGTACATTTCTATTCCAATCTTTACTACTATAATGTTGGCTAAGGGTTAGTGTCCTTTTCATAGGTGCCCTCTACCAAATTAAAAGTATTTAGTCCCCACTAGAGCTAGAATACCTTTATATGTCAGCCCTAATGATTAACTTGCCATTTAAGTTGTCAATAGAGGAATATTTTAAT
>JAQFXU010002013.1:0-23604 GCA_034693705.1 Spatulosminthurus flaviceps | reverse complement strand
GTATATCGTGGGCTAATGTGCAAATGGGGCTATAATTTTCGTAACGTTTTGGGAAAAACAAAATTATAGCCCCTTTTGCACTTTAGCCGACGATATTTGAATTTTGAAATTTGACAAATCTTATCGTTGACAATCAAATTAACTACATCACAGTGAAAATGTCGGCACATCCAGTAGTCACAATAAAAATATGGTCACAAGTATGGTCATATTTATGGGCACATTTATGGTCACAATTATGTTCACAATTATGGTCATAATTATTACGGTCATAATTAAGGTCATAAGGTAGATTTTTCATGTAGACTTTTCATTCAATCATTACGTAGATTTTTATATGGTAATGGTAAGCGATAATTAACAATTTTTACGAAGATGCGTTTTTTGGCTTGCAATTGCAAGTTTTAGAATTTTCAACTTTTGAAAATTCGCTTGCATAAAAATATAATCTAGGAATGCGTTTGCTACCACCTTCAAAATAAAGATATAAGATAACTGCCGAATACTAATACCAAAACTCAAGGTCTAAAAGTCAATACGAGGCCAAGCTACTTATGCCTAATTTTTTTCATGTGCCTGGTACCCTTATTTTAGGATATATCTAATGTTTGCAAGAATTTTTGGTACTTGATTGCTATGTGGTCACCGTTCAAATAGCATTACGTATTTTTTTAATGTGTTCCCAACCAACGATTTTGGAAAATTTTGGCACAAAAATAATGCTTGCTTGTAGTAAATAACTGGCTACCGAAATTTCATGAGTGGCACGCGAGAGCTTGTACCCTTCAAGTTCATTGTCTGTTTTGGTAAAATCGTGCTTTTTGGAATAGGTAATTATGAAGTGACAATTTTTTTAAAATTATTCGAATTATTTTTATAATATGAAAACTGAAATTTTCTCCCCCAAAAAGCCGTTTTTTACATATTTTTACATACTCATGAAACATCAAAATCCCCAGCTTGAGCGCCATTTAAATTTCCTAATTTTTGATTTCAAGCAAAATTTCGAAATTTTGCGAATTTTTAAAAAAATTCAAAATGGGATTTGCTGATGGAAGAGTATCAGAGTAGTAGTGGGGAGGTGTTCTAACATATTTTGAAAAAAATTTGAAAATCCAAGAGTTACATGTGAATTACCTTTGTTGTTAGTGCCAAATAGTTTTGTTTGGGACGCGGACGACTTCTTAGCTTGATTGTTTGGGCTAGTGTCGCAATACATCAAGATGAGCTTTTTAGTAGTTGCTACTGCGTTGTATTCTGCGTTCGAAGTTACTTTTTTGTTGAAATGAATTTGAATTCTACCCGAACCCGAAGTTAAATGGCCATGGAATTAATAACGACTCTCGGGGAAACTACGTACAACTTACCAGGCTTATCACGAATTACGAATCCTTTAACAATAATTGTGAAAGCTCAGCCCTCCATTTTGGTTTGCAAATTAACAATATTTAATATTATAATAAACGCTTGAAGCCCTGTGTAATTTAATATGCCTTTGTTATACATACCTGTTGACTTATTAGAATCAAGTATTCTATAAGTCGATTCTAATAATTAGAAAATCTTATATTCTAGAAATAAATGATGTAGAGACCGTTAATTTTTTTTATATAACTGTGTAAAACATGATGTTGCCGATGGAAAGCATGAAGATCGGACGAATAACATCCCTTGTGCATTCTATATGCTGCAAGTGAGTACATGTACATAGAAGTGCAACGCGCGGGGACAGACTACATGCTTTCCCCTTGGATTATACGCAAACACATGCTTTTACTCGAAAGATCTCACTGGAGTCCATTACCTTGGAGACGGTCGGTAAACATTCGTATCGACGAGTTTTCCATGAGCAACTATACGTAACTCTAAAAACAATAAGGAAGCGAAAAGAATAGGTGTCTTTCATCCTTCCTTATTCCTTCATCCTCTTGACAAATTTGAAAAAATGGATTACCAAATGCAGTAATAAATTGATTGAAAGTATACATGTTCCGTCCAGGTACAGAACAGTCTCAAGTCTCAAGTCAAAGAACTTGAAATCAAATTACTCATTTACGACAGTGTCATTTATAACATAACATGAACAGCAATACTCGATTCCCTGTTAATAAATTTGTGTCCGTCATGTAACATATAACAAAAACATATAGCATTGTTAAATCTTTTGAATTTTGATTTCCCACAGCACAGGACTCTTATTACTTCAGACGCAGGGTGGTGATTCTCAAAACATATTTATATACGACATCGTAAGTTAT
This sequence comes from Spatulosminthurus flaviceps, assembly GCA_034693705.1. NCBI lineage: Eukaryota > Metazoa > Arthropoda > Collembola > Symphypleona > Sminthuridae > Spatulosminthurus > Spatulosminthurus flaviceps. The sequence goes on along the minus strand of JAQFXU010002013.1, from coordinate 21,346 downwards.
TGCGGTTCCGTAACTAAATGCTACTAAATAATGCAAAAATCTGTGCACTTGCAATTTAAATTACGATAATTTTCGTTTAAATAATAAGGTCCCAGGTTACTTCGGTCTCAGCGCAACATTCACGAAAATGAATCTCAAACATTTAATGACCGTTATATCTCCTAACACTGACGTAAGTTTCAATTTTAAATGTAAACACGTATAAACTTTCGTGAAATTCTGGTGAAGAAGTCAAAATTGGTGTATAGAACGGAGCCGATAGAATAACATCATTATGCTGGTCGCCCAATAATCTTAAGCTTGCCGTCTGTGGAAAGGAGAAAGTCGTGTACCTGTACAATGACCAAGGAGAAATCAAAGACAAGTTTCCAACACGACCATGTGATCCCAAGGTGTGATGAAGTTATTAATGCAAAACCTATTGATTGGTTTAAAAAAAAGTAGCATATTTTAAAGTAATTGAAACATCTGTGTCTGAATCCGAATAATTCTTCTCAGTATGGAATGGCCAGCTACATAGTAACTTGCTTGGTATTTTCACCGGACTCGACAAAAATTGCCGTGGGCCAAAGTGATAACATCGTGTACATTTACAAATTGGGGGAGGATTTTGGGAAGCAGAAAAAATCCATAACGAATAAATTTCCCCAACCAGCATCTGTCGTGGCAATGATTTGGCCTAATGAGTTGGAATTCATGTGTGGGTTGATAGATGGGAAGCTTCGACACACTCCAGTCCTCCCAACAAAGACTAAAAGTAAAACGTTTTTTAATCCGGAGTCACCGAATGTCTCACTTGTCTCAAAGTAAGTGTTTGATTCATTTGTTTTGATAGTATCTTTCACTTATTACTCTTACTAGTAGCTTATTTTCTGTAGTTTTTTATGATTACAAATTACAAGTAATGCATTTAATTTATCTGCAGTCCCATGGGATCAGAAATAGCTGCTGGATTTGCTGACGGACGAATAGCGTTATTTGCAATTGAGGATTCCGAGACGCCAACTCTTGTAATAATCTTAACTCCCCAAATCCAATGAATTTCATGGAGGGTATCCTTGTAAACTATCAAAAATAAAATCATGTAAATATGCTATTTTTAGATAGCTACTATTCACCATCCATGTGCTCCTTTCGCCCTTGCCTGGGGAACTGAGAGCATTCTGTCTGGCGGATGTGATAAGAAGATTAATGTCTACGATCGAACTGGGAAACTGAAACAATACTTTGATTACAGTCGAGATGAAAAAGATCATGAATTTTCTGTGGCATGTGCTAGTCCCACGGGTCAGTGTGTTGTTTTTGGCACTTTCAATAGACTTCGCCTGTACCAATGGTCAGCCAAGCGGAAAATGTGGGAAGAAGCAAACGTCAAGGATTTTCAGAACTTTTACACCATGACAGCAATTGCATGGAGAAAGGATGGAACTAGAGTGGCTCTGGCGACATTGCCTGGAGGGCTGCATTTCTTCGAATCCATTTTGAGGTTAATTTCATCTTCCAGCTCCTTATTCGTATCAAACTTTGATTTCAATTTATTATCCAGACTGAGTTAATTAATTAATTTTTGAATCTCAAGGCGCTCCAAAAATTCCAAATTCGAAGTCACCTACATTACTCCAAGCCATTGCATAATGAAAATGACAGGTAGCAATCTGGAGGCGAACATGAAATCCAAATATAGCGGAGAAATCGTTGATGTCCGACTAATGGGAAAAGATAAATATGCTGTAGCACAAACAATGGAGACTTTAATAATCTGTACGAAACGATACAATTTAGCTACAGTGTTTCTTTGTTTGTTGTTCAAGCTACGGTTTGGTATTGTTTATTTATTATTGCTTGGGAATTCAGGTGATATCGACAGGAATCTAGTGAGCGAAATACCATGGTCTGAGACTGATGATAAGGAACGGTTCTACTTTGATAACCCAAACTGCTGCATGATATTCAACGATGGGGAAATGATTTTGGTTGAGTACGGACGAGATGAAATTTTGGGCACTTTTCGGTATGAATTTCTTGAAGCCTTTGGCAGCGGTAGCTCCTTTGTACTGTTAACTATCTTTTCTGGAGAAATATCGTTTTTATAAATTAAAGTGTTTTTAAAAATCCTTTTGAACCAGTACGGAGCTTGTGAATCCTCATGTCATTAGTGTCCGTATTAATGAAAGGTTACCTCGACGTTCCGAGGGCCAAGCGAATAATAAGAAGCTAGCTTTTCTTCTGGATTTAAAAACCATTGCTGTTGGTAAGAGTCTCTGAATTTATAATAATTTATACTCTCATTAAATTATAGGGCGGTAAGGTCATGGGTCATAAATACGAATTCAGTAGGGGGTGAACCAAACTCAGTCTCAATTAGCATAAATACCCAAAATAAATGCCAAGAGGGTAATAAAGTAGATATAGGGAAGATCGTCGCGTGAATTTTTTTTAAACACATTAAAAGGGGTAAAAGGTGTACGGCCGAGGCTGACACCACCCTACGCGAAGGTCTTAAATAATCGCGGACCGATATGATTTTAATATACGACTTTAAGTTGCAAATCTAATGTTTGGTTACATTTTAAACTTTAGTTGATTTGGAGTACAGCCTTTCGTTGGGCCACATCGTTCATGATTCGAAGATTGATTGGTTGGAGTTGAATGAACTCGCTCACAAGTTATTATTTCGGGATCGGAGAATGAGACTAATGCTTGTAGACGTTGACACGATGATGAAGTACACCATTCTTCAATTTTGTAATTTTGTTCAGGTACAAACGCTTTTCTTGTGTTCATTAGCTGTATACTGCATTACATCAAGTTGAGTTCCTTCATGACCTTAAAACTTAAATAGACGTAATAGATTGACGTATTCTAGACGTAATTATTCAGGACGAGTCTTCATTCCTAGTATAATTACGATCGAACTTCAGGTAAGTTCGTTTAATCGTTTAAATATTATTATTTTCACAGTGGGTTCCTCAGAGTGACGTCGTAGTGGCTCAAAGCAAGCGTTGTATCTACGTATGGTATAACATTGAGGTCCCGGAACAAAGCGTTGAGACAGAGGTGAAAGGTGTTGCTTTCGATGTACTCAAGGAAAGCAACAGAACGGCTGTCCTTATTCAGGATGGAAATGCTATCCATGAATTTAATCTTGATGAAAGTAGGATTGAGTTTGGAACAGCCATTGACGATGGAGACTACGTACGGGCAATGGCTTTCCTCGAATCCGTTGAACCTTCTTCGGATACTGAGAGTATGTGGAAGATACTTGGAAAGGTTACATTGGACGCAAAAGAGTTACTTATTGCCGAAAGAGCATTATGTGCATTGGGTGACATAGCCAGGTAGTAACACCCAGGATAAAAATTCATAGTTTCTTTAAATCCATCCTAAAAATTATTAAACCAGCTCCCAAATTCTCTCGTAGGGCAAAGTTTGTGAGAGACACATTAACGGTAGCAATGAGAGTAGAAGCTGAAGGTTTGGCAGAACCTGGAGAAGGAGCTCATTGTCACGAAGTTCAGGCTCGCTTGGCTATCTTGGACGGTCAGCTAAAGCTTGCTGAGGCTATATTCCTTGACAACAATGACGTTGAAAGCGCCATTAGTATGTGAGTAACTAATGATTTTTATTAATATTGAAACCCCCGGTCGGTTTTGGGGTTCATGTTTTTAAATCTTTACAGAGTCGGGGATTAATTTAAACACTCTATATTTACTTTCTAGTCGTACATTTAGCATTTGTGTGTTTTAGTCTTGGCAAGGCCTTTTCGTTTCCTTTTTGTATTTTATTTAATTAATTAACGAAGTAAAACATTTGACAGGTACGAAGCAATGCATAAATGGGAAGATGCCATTGGGCTGGCTCAAGTAAAAGCACATCCATACTTGAAAAAACTAGTAGACGATTACTTAGGATTCCTAACTTCCTCAGGTCAGTACGAACTTGCAGCTGAATTTCTGGAGCGGAATGGTAACCCAACGTATGCGGTTCAACTGTACTTAGAAGGAGGGCTGCCCACCAAAGCAGCAAAGTATATAAAAAACCATGAAATAAAATTCCATTTTCATAAGAAACCTTTGTATGCATTAATATTTTCTTCTTTGGCCTTCGCTTAGATTAGTAATAACGAACCCGAACCTTCAACTGGAGCAAGATATCCTGAACCAAATAAGTACCGGATTGCTGAATGGTGACTTTTTTGAAGAGTCTGGAGACTTTTTCGACTCAACCGGGAACAAAACGAAAGCTCTGGACTGCTATAAAAAAGCTAAATCGTATGACAAAGCCATCCGACTCGCGAAAGTTGCATTTCCAAATGAAGTAGTTCCTTTGGAGGAAGAATGGGGAGATTACCTCTCCTCAAATCGCCAGCATGATGCTGCTACAAATCATTATATCGAAGCTGGAAGACTTACCAAAGCTTTGGATGCTGCCATTGAGTCCAGGCAATGGAAAAAAGCATTGCAGATTATAGAGGTAAGCTGTTTAACTCGCAACTTTAGTTCTCATTTACCAAAATGACACTAAAATGTGATTTTTCGAATATTTAGGCTATTGATGATACTGAGTCTGTGACTAAACAATACCTAAAGATTGGGGCTTACTATGAATCAGCTAGTGATTTTCATCTTGCTGAAAAATGCTACAACAATGCGGGCATTCCCACTCGTGCTGTGGATATGTATACGAAAAAAGGTTCATCCTTTCGCGTACCTATGTTTTTAAACCAATGCTGTCACTTATTGAGAGGATAAACATAATGTTTACAAATAATTACTTTTAGGTATGTGGGAAGAGGCCCACCGTGTAGCTACGACGTCTGTGAGAGGACGAGATGAATTAACCCAAAAATATGTGGCAGAAGCCAATGAAAATCAGAAACAAGGAAAGTTCGCACAAGCAGAAAAACTATACATTGCCGTGGGCCAGCAGGACCTTGCCATCAGTATGTATGGGGCGGAAAAATTGTAGGTTTTTAACATGGCTAAATGGCTTCAATTGTGCACGTCAGGGATATATTTGAAAACCGCAACCGAAATTCCTTGCAGAACGTTTTTTGAACTGGGGTTTGCCAAGTTGGTGGCCAAAGAAAATGGCTGACAAAGGTGGCTTAGTATAGTTACACAAAAATGGGAAAAAAATTCAATGTCTCAAATGGATATAAAACTGATTTTTGTTGTTCCTTGCATTTATATATCTATATTTATTCTCAGTTACATCTGGGACGACGGGGTTTTTACCACCCCTTCCCTCCCTGTTCCTGTGCCACTGATTCAGATAGATATTCTAGATAGTTCAGAGTAACCAATTATTACTAGAAAACACTTTTTCCAAAAGTTTATATGCAATTGAAATTAATCATTATTGGAAATGTCAGGAATGGCGTTCCTATTTCTCGGTTGCGGTTCGAGGACAAAATAAACTTAATATTTATAGGCTCGTGCACTGTAAAAAATAAATCTGAGGCTTGAACAGGTTTCCCCAATAAAAAGTGTTGCATAGGAAAACATGTTAATTTAACAGGTTCCCCTGTTGAATTGATTCTCAAAAATCAATTTAACAGGGACATCTGTCAATTTTTAAGGGGTCCCTGTTAAATTTTTACAGGTTTCGCTGTGTATGCCTTTAGATTGGGGAAACCTGTTCAAGCCTCAGATTTATTTTGTACAGTGTAATGGAAAGCACAAAACCTTGTGTATTATGTATATATATCTCGGGCTGAAACCCAATCATCGTAAAATTACAGATTCGATGATATGCTGCGTCTTGTTCAAACTTACCACCCGGAACATATGAGTGATTCCCATAAGCATGTTGCGGATATAATGAAAGATAGTGATCAGCTGAAAGGTGCGGAACAACATTACTTGAAAGCCAACCGGTATCAAGACGCTTTGGAAATGTACCAAGAAAAAGGACTTTGGGAAGATGCTTACAGGGTAAAATATTAAAACCCTTTGCCGCGTGTCACACTATTTAAAAATTAATTTATGTATCTATGACAGGTGGCTCGGTCGCACGGAGGAAGTAAAGCTGGCAGGCTTGTCATATTTGAATGGGCAAACAGCCTTAGTGGTGAGACTGCAGTTAGGTTGCTTAAAAAATTTGGACAGCTGGATAATTGCATAGCATTTTGCTGCGAAAACCAGAATGTAAGGAATTTTGTAGCATTTCTAAATACACGATACACGACCAAATGAAGTATAATTTTTTGCATATGCTAACATTGTAGGTCTGTTTTTTCCCTTCCGATCTTCTGTACCATGTTGGTATAGCAGTAGCTACAGTAATGAAAGACTGGAATCTCATTCTAATTTCAGTTTGCTTTCGCTCTGGAAATTGCTACGATTGGATCCAAGGAAAGCTTACCCACGATTCAGCTCAAATATGGCAAATATCTGGAATCCCAAGGGAAATACGAAGAAGCAGAAGCTCAGTATATTGCAGCTGATGAACCTAAGGAGGCGATTGACATGTATGTTTTAATAAAAGAGTTCACAAGTGCTGTGTTGAGGGTACCTTTCCATTTTTTTGGGGGTGCTATTTGTGAATATCCTTTACTCTTCAATACAGGTATGTAAGAAACAATAAGTTGCAAAGGGCAGTGGATGTTGCGGAAATGTACGCGAAGGACGAACTCCCAAGAGTGTTACTTATACATGCTCAGATTTTGTTTGAAGAGAAAAAGCTGGCTCAGTTTGAGTCTGTAATATTAAGAGCTGAAAAGCCAGAGCTTGCTATCGAGCTTTACAAGGTAATTTTAAGATATTTGTTTTTATAAAATTGACACAAGAATAATCTATTTATCTCTCGCGTATCTTTAAATTCTCCAGAGGAAAGGAATGTGGACAGAGGCATTTAAACTGTGCAAAGAATACGCACCCCAGAATTTGAAGAAACTTCAAGCGGACTATGATGAGCGGTCAATGACTCCAAATGCTCACGTTGATGTGATGACAGTGATTAACCAAGCAAAGGAATTTGAGCGACTTACTGAGTATAAGCGAGCAATTGACTGCTACTTGTCACTGAATAGATCCAACCTAGGACATGACCTTAACCTCCTTGAAAAATGTTGGACAAAAGCGGGGGAAATGGCTACAAAGTTCCTGCCGATGGAGCCTTGCAAGCAGTATGTGTCGAAAATAGGACCGCTGTTGATCAGCTTGAAGTCCTACCACAACGCAGCCGTGTTCTATTTGGATACAAATCTACAGCAAGATGCTTTGGATGCACTTATTGGTGGTGAGCTATGGACGGATGCAAAAGCTGCGGCAAAAGAAATGGGGCCTAAGTAAGAAATTATAATTAGCTCGTAACTTATATTTCTAGGAAAATGTTTTTGTTATTCTCGCAAATATACCTGTATTTGTTAAAATTAAATGTTGACATTCTCCTTGCGATGCATAGATGGGAGGAATATGTCCGGAGAAGACATACAGATTTCTTAAAGAGTGCAGGTCAAGTAGAACAACTAGAGGACGTCAACTTCGTAGCAGCTTTGGATCTCTTGTGTGAGCAAGGCTTGTGGCAAAAATGTTTGGAAAGGGCTAAGAAAAATGAAGGCTTGCTTCATCATTACGCGGGCAGATATGTGTACCATTTGCTCAAGCAAAAACTTCCCATTGACGCCATGCATGTTTACATGAAAAATGGTGTTCCGGCCAATAAACACCATTATCCCCTATACCGTGGCATCTCTGAAATGATCTTCATGGATCCTCGACTTGATACCTTTGAGAACTGGACGAATCTTAGGAACTTACTATTTCAGCTTGTGAGCGATACTTTAGAAAATTTTGAGGGATTTCTAGTATAGAGCTGACAGTGAGACCTGAGACACACAATAACTATGTTTCTTCTGATCACAATAGATTGGATCAATAACCGAGACCCCAGATTGTGGAGGACATTCACATGTGGAATTTGAACATTTTCTAATAATTGCCCACTACTATTGTAACCGTGCCGCATTCAACGAGGTATCAGGTTTAGAAGTGCTTGCTACAAAATGTTCTGTGGCCTTACTCCGGCACTGCGACGTCATTCCGGTTGACCGAGCATTTTATGAGGCAGGAATAGCTTGCAAGGTAAAATTACGCAAAAAGTAGATATTCCTGGTCTTTTTATAGCATTGGCTTGATTGATTGCTTTCTTTTTCAGAAAATTGGCTGGGACAGCATGGCATTTGTGTTTTTGAACCATTATTTAGATATTCACGATGCAATAGAAGAAGGAGTGACTTCTACTGATATGCTAGATAATTCAGATATTAAAAATACGGATATTCCGTTAAATGCACCGATGCCTAGCCGGATGTGTATTTCGGAAGAGGCTCATGACGAAGTCAAAGAATGGGTGCTTGCAGCTTCAATGGATAGGTCGATCGCACAGGTTAGAACATGAAAATATGTTTTTCAGATTATTCCGGAAGTTCCATATTACTGTTTTAACAAAATTTTAGGAGCTAAGACTCGACGAACGTGGACTTTACGAAGCATCGCTTCTGAACCCACATCAGCAGCGAATAGAAGATGCGTGTTTAGTTACTGGCTACCCAGCGCTGGGTTCCCGAGTCACTTTTAGAGTACCCAACAAAGTAGCAAATAAGGAGGATTGGAATAAACTCTTTATGACCGCCAAGAGCAGCAACAACTCGAAAGTCACAGATATCCTAGATTTTATCACCCGATGGTGCGGATCCAATCCTAATTATAGTCTGTGAATAGGCAGCATATTGTAAAATAATGAAAATCTCTAATGATAATTAAAAGGCGTTTAGCTCTTTAGATATGCATAAATAATTTTTTTGTTTGCTCTTTGTTTTATATTTATTGGAAATAAATATCCTTGATTGTCTAAGTTCCAGGTGATAAAATGAAGTGCCTTTTTTACTACTAGTGCTATCAAATAACAAAATGCTTTTCAGTTAGCCGGTTAGCCCACCTGTCCTGCTTTTAAATCGACAAGCGATGCTCTACATTTCATTTACGTAATAGGATGACTCCAACATAGAGCTTCCAAATTTTTGCTTGACCCGACCTCGAAAAAACCCGGTCTTTAAGCTTTGCCCAGATCGAACCCGAAAAAATCCCGGACTAAAATGTTTTACCCAACCCGAACAATGGACTTTTACTCAACCCGCACAAGAAAATTGATTATAAATGAGATAAGCTACGTTTAATGTTACATTCATTCCATGAATTTCCTTGATTCCCTCAATGTGATAAAAAAGATACGAGACTGCTAAGCAGTCACTGCTTTTATTAATGTTCACGGATATTTGTGAATACACGTCTTCGCCAAAGTTCCCCCAGCTAGGTCATTCATTCTGTAGTTTAACTTTAATCCCGTGCAGGAGAATGTGCGCTCACTAGGGGTGATGAGTGCCATCTATGAAGAAGCTTTTACAAAGACAAATTACTTTTGTGGTATTTGAATCCCGCGGCCCGCCCATTAAAATTTTTTTAAATTGGTAGCCCGACCGAAACCGATTTAGAAAAAATATGTCAACCCGAACCCGATTTAAGCCCGATCGAATATTTTATTTACAGCCCGAACCGGGTCTAAACCGGGTGGTCATAATATTTTTCGACCCGAACCCGGGTTCGGGCCGGGCCGAATCGAAAAACCCGGTTTCGGGCCCCAGCTTTACGCCAACATGCAACATGGATTATAGCATTCCACGTGACGATAGAAGAACCACGACCATCCCTGCCACCATGAGATTTTAACCAAATAAGGTTTTTTTCGTTAAGGACATTTTATTCAGTTGGTTGCATTTACTTGCAGAATTGTTAGTTAACAAAACAGGGTCATGACAAACATCTCTTTCGTTGAACTCTAGACGAAGGAAACGCACTAGGCCATGAGAAAATTCATCCAACAAGCTTTCAACAAAAAAATTCAATTGAAAGATGAAAGAATAGCCTACGATATTTTATATTCATCCAAATATTCAAAATTTGGCTTTAGTTATGGAGAAAAAGTTTTAATGTAGTAGCACTCGCACGATTGTATATACTCTTAATTTCTTTTCCGCAGTTGGAAAAAATTATATCTTTTATTGTGTTTTAAAACCCGAAACAAAAAACCGTCCAAAAACATTTCGAAAAGAAACCATCATTACCTAAATGGTCTCAGAGCACATCAAACATCAACAACGCCTTGCTAGATATTGATAGCATTTTAAAATCAATACCTTACCATTATTTGCTTGGTTCCGTAAAACTTATGTCACGCTTGTTAGTTTGTAATTATTTGAATGGATGAATAGGCGGATACAGACATAAATATGGCGCTTGAAATTTGAAACTGTTTATTGAAAGTTTGTTAATTGTTGGACGAACTTTCTCTTTGGCGAACTAATTATCAATACTAAGAAATTAAATTGGCCGAGTCGTCTTGGTTCGTTCGTTTGTAGCTCTCAGTTGTGCGCATGAGTAACAACCTAACAACTCAAACCACCGCTAGAGCACGACCGCAGGCAGCGCTGAAGTTTCTGCTTTATGCCGCCGGTTTCTAGTCCTATAACTCCTATAACATAATTTCAAAGATGATGGAACATTTTAAACTCCATTCCCCTCCTTTGTACCGGGCTCTGGCAGCGAGTCAATAAACGCAAGCTGACAGAAGCCCCCGCCGCCTCAGGCGGTGGCTCACGGGCTAGTAATAATTATAATAATTATTATTGGTTTATATTTTGCCGGGCAGGAGGCGGAATTTCTTCGAATAAACAATCTCCGGGCGAATAATTCTTTGACAGATAATTATATAGATGAAAAAAAATGGTGGGTGACAAATATTTACAACAGAAATTTTCTGGATCAAAAATAATTAAAGCAATCATTTTTTTAATGGATGGAAACAATTTGGATAAATTTTCTAGATGAAAAATTGTCTGAATGAAAAAAAATTGGATAAATTTTCTGGATGATAACGTTTTTGACGAATTCGAAATTTTTATGTGTTGTCCAAAACGCCCTGAACGGGTTATCCCGAGTTCAGGAAGTCGTACAAATATAAGCTCCCGATTCAGTGAATCGCAAGGTCTTATGGTTGTGAGCAACTCGTATCACGAACACAAAAAACTGGAAAAACATTACGAGCAATAATAAAATTGTTTTTACATTCTAAAGCGTTTATTCTTTTGAGGATTTTCACGAGTTAATGGTTATTTTAGAAGGTCACTGATTTTCAAAAATATTAATTTATGTATGAAGTTTGTAACTGACTATATTGACGCTTATGGTAAATCGATAGGGTATACATAAACTCTTTCTTGGAAAGTGACATAAACTAGACACGTTCTGTTAAATAATTTGTGTTCGTTGGTGAAATTATCATCCTGTATTGCGTATGAGCCTGCTACAAACGCTGCAACACTGTCTTCGAAATGAAAACGAACTTCATCTTTTTTGTCAATAAGGTACGTGTCTCCATTCCATGAACAAGCTAAAATCTTCCCGTTAACTTGGTGTAATGAAAGAATTTGATTGTCCACTTGTACACTCCTGAAAAAGACAGGAATAACTATTTCAGCACCAGGTATAGCAAATGCAATGGAACTCAGGGGGCTGTTACTGTACCTTTCAATAACATTATCTCGTGCAATGATAATGGTTCCGTCCACTGTAGCGACTCCATAAGAATGAAAGTCTTTCCCATCACACGATATAATATTACCCACAACTTCCGATGAAATATTAGGATTCTGCATAAGTTTAACGTCCAAAGGATGATACTGAATCAAAATATTTTCGGATGGAGACTCGTTCCGAATCCTACAATATAAAATCACACTGATTCGATTCTGGGCCATTCAATTCCTCATTAGAAAATAATCAAGCCAAACGAGTTTACTTACACAGAGTTGCCCTCCTGTGATGTTTGCGGTTTTGAGTTTTGTGGTACGTTTCCAGTATCCACAGAGCCTGGGGGGACTGAGGTACTTGACACTGCATGATTGTTACTGTTTGGAATTCGTTTTCTTTCCGAAATATGAGTCACTGTGCCACCTGGCTGGCCAACAATTATAGAACACACTTGGTCTACTTTGTGGAGTGCAACTGATCCTATCTGGTTGGCGAATTCCCACTTATTGAGTCCAATTAATCTTCCTTCGTAGGCTTCACTGATATCAGATTTTGTATCATCGTCTCGGTCGTCCGATTTTGATAAATGTTTTTCATCCTATATAAACCAATAATAACCTGATGATGCAATAAGAAAACATATTCTAATTCATTTAGAAATCAGCCACATGGCAAACGGCAACTGCAATAGTAATTATAAAATGATAAATAATATCATAATAATGGGCAATACGTTTTTACCAAATAGTCACATTGGGGTTCGATACGCCACTGGTAAGTCCTGAGAACCCTGTCGGTTAATCCAACGACCATTTCCGTGAGTCCATCCTGATTAATGTCTCCCAAATGCAGGGTCTTCGTGTTAGGTGGGATTCGTTGGGAATGGAACGGCCAAATAAGATAATACTCTATGGGAAGACATTGCAGAGGGCCATCTGCTTCTTCTTGCTTTTGATAAGAACTGACCTCAGTCTCAACATCAAAGATGTGACACCATCCCTCGATATTTACAACAACGAGTACGTTTTTGCCAATATTTAGTAGATCTCCAACAGCTACTGAGGATATAGTGCCCAGCTCCGATGAAGCACATACACATTTCTCATCTCGGAATATAGCCAGCTCACCGGAGGAGTTGCCCAAGATCAATTCGTTGAGTCCATCATTATCGCAGTCCCCAAAACATATTGCGTTTTTCAAAACATTCCCCGAGAATTTTAATTCAATACAGTCGACTAGAGATAGAGTCCTCATGATGACTCAATAAATTATTACTACTTAACGATTTAGCTACTCGTATTTACTCGTTAAAATAATTCTCTTTGAGCTTCACAAAATGAGGCGGTTAAAATGCTTGGTTGCATATGGGACTACTCTTCATGTCTCAGATGTGGCAATGAAATCATTCAACTTCCTACTTCGCACATTCCTTTTCTACTGTCTACGGCTTCGTCATTAACTTGCAAAACACTTGTACCACATTTGTAGCATACAAAATTATTCAGCAGTCAACAGTATTACTAAAACTGGACAGGAGATAAGCTTTGACCCTGTTTACATCATTCTAACTTAATTTACCGACGTGTGGACTAGTTCCATACGCTTCAGCGTCTCTGTCCTCTACGGAATTTAAACTAGACCCTTTAACATTTGGCGGTGGTGACTGGTTAGTTAAAAACTGCCACCGGGTGGGAGGCCATACAATACACGTTGCTCTTGATTTTATCAATCCAACAGCCACCGGTCCAAAAGTGTTGGAATCAAGGGAATTTCCTCTATGGTCGCCTTCAATCCAGCAATGGCCTTGAGGAATCCGAACGTACGGCGACCTATAACCATGGGTTTCCACAATGTCCCCCTTTACAAACAAAAGCAAAACATACATCAAACTATCTTTATCTGCCATCTTTATCACAGCCTTTACAGATCCTAATTTGTATTCATCTTATACAGTACTAATACAATACAAAAACTGAACAAAAAAAATGAACAGTACTCACACCAAGACCTATGACTCGCTTAATCAGTCTTTGCCGTGGATCCTTCGGAGAAATGAGAGAGACTATGTCACCTCTGGAAATCTTGTCGAAAGAATTAGTCGCCACAAGCCAATTGTTCAGAAACACATAGTCACTTGAATTATGACGGGGATTCAGAACAGGCTGCATGGAATGACCCTCAACTTTCGCCACGTAGCCCACGACATCGATAATAGTAATCCCAACTGGGACACCGTACGCTAATGTCTTTAAAACAATCTTTAAATTGGTGGCAATATTCAACATTGAATACAGGATGAATGCACTTTCAATTTCTTCAGCACTGTCCAAATCAAAAAGTCTTAGGTCAACTCCTGACACAATTTCCCTGGAGAATTGCTCTCGCAAAAATGTCCCCCAAACCGGTTACTTCTTCTCTTATCATTAAACTGAAATTATGATTCGATATCCCTTCTCCGATTTAAAGACTCACTCAGTCAGTACAATCTACCTGTCCCTCAGTCAAAGATCATAAAGGTCATACGATCACGTCTTCTAAAAGCAAGTTCCATTCGCACGTTGCAAGGCGCACCGTAATTCAGACAACCAGCCTATTCTTCTGTGAAATCAATTTAATAAAAAATCAAATCAGACAAAAAAAATTATTTCATTAAATCGTATCGATAATCTATGTAATTACATTGCATTGATTGCATTATCAGTAATACCCATGCACTTCAACTAATGTTAAATTCAGTTACATTGAAACAGCTAAGCTCACAACTTCCCTGCTAACTACAACTGCGCCTAATCACAATTCAACTCAACCCCTCCTTTAGAGGCCAATTTTATGTGAATAAAAATACACAAGGACATTTAATCCATCAATTAAAATGATTACATTCTCAAATGGCACGTGCAAAGAAAACTTGGGCAATCTGCCTTCATGATGTGACTCTGTAGTTACAAAGCGAAACTGACACGAGGCACGATTAGATGTACAAAGCATTTAATTTCACCAACCAAATTTTGTTATCGTTGATCCCTACAAACAAAGAATTCCCTGCAGTAATTAATGCTTTGTATTTGTTACTGTGCTTATCCTAACATGTGAAAATTGTCTGAAAGTCAGGAACAATCACCTTTTGCTTAATTCCAAATCCCCAAATTCCGATTGACGAGTATTGAACCTTTACAAAAGTAAATTTTTACAAATTACTTTACGGCAGTAGCGTTTTAGCTTTAATGCTGTGATTAAGGCTTCAAACAAATGTTTGCGAATGCAGAACTCAAACTACCACTTAGAAATAAATATTATACACAAGCAGCAGGCCCAAACTAAACTGAATTTGTTTTGGAATCTATAATCTGCAATCTGCAACTGCTAAAAATTGCTGCGAAGCGGAGGTCAGATATATGTGTGCTTGATTAGACTTAAATAAAAATTTGTTAACTTGTTACTCAAACATACATGTGGCTGCATATAGCTGCATATATACATGCAATTTATATCCGCTCTCATCGAGCGAACGTGAATTGCAATACAGTGTTTGCCATACTTAAAACTGGCCATAAATTTATACATTAGGAAGGTAGCGCAACTCTGTAATTACGTATGCCCGTGTAAAACTTTTAGCACTTATAGCACTTATCAACAAAATTTTGCACGTAAAATTTTATATTATACGTTTTACAAGTTCCATAAGTCTTATAAGTATAAAGTTGCACTAACTGTCTATCGTACCAATTAGATAGCATAAGCTTTTTAGGTAGATCTTCGTATAGCCTTTCCTTGCCCTTAACTGTAGATGATTTCTTTGCGCTGTTGTCGGCTGTCACGAATAACAATAAAATCATTCATTCATTCATAGATGATTTCAGATAAAGGAATGGAAGAACTTTTGAACCAGTAGAGTTAGCGAGAAAACAAGCTTCAAAGTTGTTTTAACGGATGGTTGACGGAGAAGCAATGCAATTTTGAAAATCGGCTTACAAATGTTTTTAAAGTTTTTGAAAAATGCAGTACTCCGTTGATGGAGCCCTTGGGCATGACAAAACTGTTATTGCTGTTATTTATTTGTAAGGAAACTTCGATTATAGAAATTTCACCCTCCAGTCCAATGTTCGAGCCAGGAGGGCTATGGCTGAATAGATGTGTTTATACTATTTTTCCATTGCATTAAAATTGAAATTACAAACCAAGCGACTCATGATTTTGCGTAAGTTTTATTTGCAGCCACAAATGCAGCTATAGTTTTGATAGGGTCTGCTTACATAATTGGAATTGCTTCCAGCAATCACTTTTCCCCAGTAGTTTTAAAGGGATTATTTACATCTGGCCACCACTGATCAGGAATGATAAAACGTGTGGCCTCAAGGATACCTTGAAGTATTTTGTCCTTTGAAGCCCTTTTGAAGCTGATAGATTTGGTATGTAGTTACTTCAGAATAGCTGTGATTTTAAGAATGTACGGTATACGGTAACATGTACTGCTGCAAAGACCCTATTCTTATGATACATAATGCCGATCAGCAGGAATAGACGCTTTGTTTTGTAAAAATTGCAAAATTTTCTCAAAATAAGTTTTATTCAAACTGAAGTTCAGCTAAAATTTGACACAGGTGAAAAATAATTACTTCAACATTTGAGTGCCCTGTAAATGCCCTGCAAATTGTTGAAAATGTTCGTACTTAATAATATTTAGATTATTTAGTATTTACAAATGAATTTGAATTTAGGAACTAGACACTGCCATGTCAAGTGATTTAATCAGCAGTTTTGCCTGGGACTTCAGCCTCTTCCGGACATTCCTCTACCATTGGGTTATCATTAATATCCACGGTCCCGCATGACGTCACCCCAGATTTTACACTTTCGATGGGGCAACATGGAATTCTTTCAATTGACGGTACATGCTCCATGACCCTGAACCTCAGTATCCTCCTCCTTCGATGCTTGCAGTACCGGAAGAGACCATAACCTACAAGGGTTAGGTAGGAATTGAAGGCCAAATGACACGAGTAGTACAAAATAAGAACCCTCAGCTTGGCTCTCTTTTCATCTCGGCTTATGACATTTGGGGGAATCTCATCAATTACCATCACTCCCAAAATCAGAAGGAAGTAAGTCATGGCCGTCACACCAAATGCTAAGATGGTGTAAGTTCTGGCGTAGTATCTTTTGCGCTGCAGCAAATGGTAGGGTAGTTAATAATGAGTTTCACTTGAGAAATAAAAAAAATAAATGGACACCTTAAAAGCCGCTAAAATTCCTGCCGCCCCAACCGCCATTCCAGCAAGTCCAAAGGCTATCGAGAGTCTCCAGGTAAATACGTATTTATCTGTATCCAAAAAAATCCTTGGTAAGCAATGAATAATGAAAAGGCTTATTTTCAATTTGAATTCAGATCTTATCAAATTCAGAGTGTCCAGACCGGACATCGCAAACCTGTGTTCACGTCAGGCCCGAATTTGGAGTAGGTAATGGCTAGAAGTAGATCTATGGCTGCAACTATCTGTAACACAATTATTTATTATTAATAATTATTACTATGCTGCTTCTGAAGTTTCAAGCAAAACTAAAAGCAATTATTGAAACTTAACAATAATCTTATTGCTATATGTATCATGTCATTTAGATTTAACAGTAAGCCGCGGTTAAACTTGGATTTCTCACCATCTGCACGACAAAAAGGATAACACTTCCATGCCAGTATCTAAATTTTTTGAAGCCATAAGTGCAGCAATAGAATGGGTCACATTCCATTCTAGACGAACCTTCTGGCATTTCGTCGCCGTCGCGTGTCGCGTCACCGATATTTCAGATACCCAGTTGGTGGTCCATTAGAAATAGAAGAAAAAACCAAGTTTAAGAATTAGTCAGGGTCTGAGGCTACACAATTTTTGTTGTTGAACGAATTCTTAAACAAGATTCTTTCTAAAACTTATTCATCACGATATCACGAATCTCACGAGTCACGAATACGAGTCGGACTGTGGCTGTATTCTTGACATCGTAAATGCGGGCCTCTAGTCCTATGTCCTATTTTTGTTAAATAAAAACTAATGTTTGTTTTCGCTTTTAGGGGTTGATATTGAATGTTGTTGAGTTGATTATTGCCTATTGCGTATTGCCTCTTCTCGTCCTGAAGAGGTTAGGTGGTACGGGTACAGTGGGCGTGGGTGGCGAGTTTCTCAAAATACATATGTATATATAGCGGAAAGATTTTTACTTAGATAGATGCATCTATAATAGTTTAAGCCATCTAGAATCTAGGACATTTTTGCTAAGTACCCTCAACCTCAAACCTCAACCATCATTTCACTATGCGCTGGGCGTGGGCACTCACTCCATTGAAAAAAATATAGATTGCATTATTTTAGTCATTGCTCATTCCGAAACAATAATTTCCAAAAATTAAAAAAAACTATATATGTGATACTTGAAATTTTCTGCACAAAAATATTTTCAAACGTGCGTTGTTTACCCGTAAATGTAAACTTATTAACTGAACCCATTTTAACATTTTCCAACCCATTTTTGTTTAATATAATAATAGAAAATAGCAGTCGCAGTCGAGTCCCCTTGCCTTTTGTGATGACTCTAGTGCAGTGCAGCTAGTCCGGAAACCTTTTTCCGGTTGGCGCCCATGACGAGGAAGAGCTAGAGTAGGCATGGGCGTGAAAGATACACATGAAATTCATGAACGATTCCTTGGAAAATAAAAAGACATGCGGGTTTATTGCTTAATCAATCTTCGGAAAGTGACATTTTACATGGGTGGAAAATAATTTTTTTATTGAAAATAAAACAGTAGATAATAATAATTATTCAAACAAATATTACATGGAAATATCCACATGGCTGCAAAATGTTGCTGACAATTACCGTAAACGATTTACGAATACTAACATACATTATTGCTCCTGCCCTTGGATCTTAGGGCGTCTACTGCTGTATCTACCAGTGTGGGAATTTGACCCTTCTCTTTCAGACGATTTAGGTCGATGGTTTGATACATGATGCTCTCCCGGATTACGTACCTTCCTAGGCACATCCAGTTGCTTATTGGAATCTCTGACGGAAATCCCACTTTCCCTTGAAGAACTTCTTGAGGAACGGGATTTGTGTTTCTTAACCTTAATGTCTTCACCATATTCTTTTCCTTCCGGGGATTTCTTTACGGAGTTCGGTGCATTTAAATTACCTTTGGAGGAGCTCCGGCTTGCACTTCTTCCGTGTCCATACGTGCCACCATGACCATCAGTCCTATTCAAAGTAGTTCTTGAAGGTCTTCGCGATCTTGTCTGTGGGGAACCTGTAGGAGTTGGTATAAAGGATTTTGTAACCTTCCCGTCGGCTGGTTTGCCTGTTGAACATGGCCTTCTGGAATAAGAATCTCTTGAACTTTGTTTTATCCTGTTAGGGCCAGGGCTGTTGCGGGTTAAATTTTCTCGGGATTTACTAGCTGGATCTCTCATTTTTCTGGCGGAGGAGGGAGACTGAGGTAAATCTGATTTGCTCATTGAGGTAGACGATTTCCTTGCTGACGATGATTTCCTGTTAATGGACATATCTGGACAGATCTCGTCCTCCAACTTGGATCCTTTGAAAAGAAGGTTTTCCCCGGGGATTCTTGAAATGGAACCATCTGGCGACGGTGTTAAACTTTTTCCACTTGCCAAGCGGTAGACAACATAGGCAGCCCAACTTAACTGCTCTGTCATTATTACGATATCATCAAAGCTTCGGCGAAGACCTTGAACTTGTAGCAGTAAATCTGATCTCTCCATGGATTCCAGTGAAAGGAGAAATTCCTGTAATATTTTTTCTCCGTAATCTTCAATGTGTAAGAGAACTTTAAATATATCAGTGGATCCTAATGCTGTCGCATACAAATCCTGGAATGCGTGCATTAAGGTGACCATTACATATTGCATTTGTTCCACTTGAAATACATGTCCGTTGGATGCGCTTGCATCTCTGCCAAATCGATTATACATCTCCGTAGCTGAGTCCACACATCCTCGGAGCTTCATTTGAGTATGAATTATTGTGTTCCAGTCCGGTCTGCCAACATACCCCATTCGGAAATTAAGTAATGTTGGGTCCCTGGGGTTACGAATCAAATCCTCAGCCATATGAAGCCCCAGCGCTGATGTGTACAGTCTATGGGCAGGGGTAAAAACTTGTCGGGTTAAGTACAAAATGTATTCACCAAGCAAAGCTACCAATTCATAGTCAGATCCTGGGTTTGATATTTTTTTCCCTTGGGACAGGCGCTCATCCTGAGAAACCAAGGAAGCTAAGCCCTCTTTCACCACTTTCAGTTGCCTCAAACACCGTCGTGCAGAGCCGAGCACTGTGGACAGATGGCAGTCTTTGACAGCAAAAATACTGTTCGAGTCCAAAACTTTGCTATTGGAAAAACCATTTCTGAATTCCGGCGACTGCGGTGCCAATGGTGGAATCGCTGAACTTAATTTATCTCCTGGGTTGTTCAAGTTAGTTTCAGAAGTTGGAAAGGAGTCATTTTCATTACCAAGTTCTCCTGTAGCTTCTTCTTGATTTTTCAGTGGGGAATGTTTCATTGATGTATCTTGACCAGGTAACGATCCACGCAGTGTTTCCGAGATAATTTGGAGGACTGATCTGATGTAAACAAAAAAAATCATTCTGTGTGCTTCCTACGAAATTTTACTTCCAGCAGTTTTACTTGCACTTCAGGTGGAGTGCTAGGAAATATATAACAAGTATTGGTATTTAACATGTATTAGTCAAAGTTCTATCATTTTTACTCTTTCTGTGCGTTTGTTCCGGAAAAGAAGTTCCCATTTTGGTCACACTCGTTGTCCTTGCCAAAACTCATTTTGAGTTCTGGGCCCTTCCGGTGTTTATTGCTTATTTCACCACTCTATGTTTCTGGAGAAGAAATTACAGCTATCATACTGACGTTCGGAGGGATTGAATTTTGTGCTTCTGTTTTTAATTTGTATATCATCGTAATCTGTTTATCTGTTGTTGCTTGTGGAGAGACAGCAAATTTTTCTTAAGCAATTAAAAATAGTAATGGCAATGAAGGAGTAATGCAAAATGAAATATGCAATGCAAAAAGTACTTGATAATTTGCGATTTAAGAATTGAGGTTCAGGTTTGAGGTAGGTTCAGGCTGAGTGTGAGAACTGACGGACTGAATGAGACTGCAATTTGCAATGTGTTTACTTTTAGCCTGTGCGTGAAGCTTGAACTTTGAACAACGAGTACATACTAATAATAAATTATTTTTCTGTGTATAATACTTTTTTTATAAAAAGCTATGCTATGAAAAGTAAATTAATAATGTAATAATCTACTACAAGCAACGTGTGCAGTAAATAATGTGTTTTATTGCAAATTGCAAATAATAATGTGGAATAATTTATTATTACGTGATTGATGATATTATTACTGTGTTTTGCATTATTTTATTTTCAATTCTGACAATCAGAGTTGAGACTCTCTGTTATTCGCTTTTAAAGACCCGACTGACTGACTTACTAGACTGCGAAATAACAAGAAGTAGTGTAAGTAAAAGGGCTGCACGAAGGCTGTGATGGTTAGTGCTACGTGCTTAAGTTAACCAGTTTAGTTATTTCAAGTAAATAATTATTATTGTTTAAAAAATAATTGTAACAAGTTGCGGCAAAAAATAAATGCAGTGCGAAGATTGATGCGAACAGCAAAATAATTAAACTATTTAATTATAGGTAAATTATTATTTAAAAATAACACCAAAA
>JAQFXU010002012.1:0-23614 GCA_034693705.1 Spatulosminthurus flaviceps | reverse complement strand
AAGGCGCTATAATTTTCGTAACGTTATGGGAAAAACAAAATTATAGCGCCTTTTGGACTTTACCCGACGATATACATTGTATATAGTTAGAGACTGTAAGAGCCAGTTAATGTCCTAGAAACAGAAATTCTGAGCAAGTTGCACAAACCATGGGAATTTCCATTCGAAAAAGCCATGAAGCCAGTGCGAGTGAATGAGGAAACTGGGATATCCTTTCAGGAACATTCCTCCGAGTGAGCCTATTACATGGCAATGTGAATATTCCACGTACACTTCTCTACTCTACATGTTTGTGTACAGCTATTTATTTATATATGTACATGTATATATATTACATAGAGCCACCAAAAACATGGGTAATCATTCGAACACAGTAAAATCCTGGAAACATGAACACCTATGTTTTCACTTTCATATTACTAGGAGAAACCACGTATGTATATACGTGTACATGGGACGTACCCTGTGTAACACTATAGGTTGGGAGAATGACGATATCTAAATACAGGCCCAGAATGAACCAAAGGGTTGTAATTCGAACTTCATGGAATGGACGTGTAGATACGATGCGACAATTTAATTCATTCTGGTGTGAAGTAACGCAAAATGTGTGAGGCGCGCAAGCTATAAAATAATAGTGGCCTTCCTCCTATGTACAGAAATAATAAAGCCAACGGCCAGCAGCGTTTAAATCTATATGGATGGTTCCTGTAAATAAATACAAGCAAGGCGGCATTAATAGGAGGAACCAAACTTTTTTCTCTATCTATCCCCTGCTAAATGCAAACTGAACCGATTACTTGGTGGTTACTTATGCAAAAACTTGTGGATAATAGGTTAATACTACATAGCTGTTTTACAGGATGGCTTACCATTACATTGGTAAGAAGTTAATACAGCTATAGCTCTCTCTATAGAACCTATATAAAAACAAAATACCTCTACAGAATTAGGAATGTATAGAGCTGTGAAAGCCAAGCCAGGCCAGCAACTCATTCTCTCAGGCTGAGGGCTCAGAGCTCTCGCATGTAAATATGCGAAAGAAAATTATAGTCTTATCAGTTAGTCATGAGATAGTAGTTGTGCTTTCACGGGGAAATTACCCAAAGGGCTCAACGTATTATGTGTACTCTCGTCAGTCTTTTATGTAGTCAGCAAATGCATTCAACTCATATTTATCTTATTATTTATGCTGCTGTGATCCACAATTTTAGCTCCTTTTATGTAGGTACTTTCTCCTCTTCTTCCAGACAACAACATGCGTAACTTTACATGTAAATATATCTAAGCTTTTATGTACTACAACTCTTACTACTTCATCTCTACATGATGACGAAAGGCTCGCAGAATTAGTAAAAGTTACTTGTTCTCCAGCCGAGCTGTTTATGTAAGTGCAAAAATGTTCTAACTTGGAGGTTACAAAGCCAAAAATGTATTTTGGTGCTGATACTATATCTACATGAACATACTAACTGCAACCGTATAATTACACGTATTTTCTCCTAAAGCAGCATATAAGCCGACGATATTTTTATTACCATTGATTTTTTTGGTGCTTTCATATCTACCTTGGAGCGCTAAAGCTCGAACGATAATAAAAGAAGGCTTTCAATCTTGTTCGTATTATACTATAAATATTGACTGATGCATATTATTTCTGGATGGAATTCTGGTGAAAAAATTTCTTATGTGAATTTCCTTGATAAAAATACGGAGCCCTAAGTTTTTAGTGAGAGGTTACTTAACATATTTAAATTTATACTTTTTACACAGTACATACAGCTATTTTCCCTTAATGTGTCCTAAATAATTTTGAGATATCGTGTATCACAGAAAAAATTGCAAAATGTATTAACTAGAACACCAGTGAGGAAGATTCAATCTGAGGAGTACTTAGTTAGTGTGGTATCATTTCAAGTAAAACAAGCTCATTGGTTTCTGCTTTCTAACAGATACTCAATGAGATAAGTGATGTGGTTTGGTAGGAGAAGGGTGGTCTTTGAATGTATGTTATGTTAGAAGATTCTCGCGTGTGTCCGTGCTAATCTATTACGAAAAGGATCTTGAAATGGGATAAGAAAGGACAGTTTGTAGAGGCAATATAGTGAGGTTGGAATGAAGGAGAGAGAGAGAGGGTATAGAAAACGAAGCGGTCAATTTGACGTGGTGACTGGGAGAAAGCATGTAATGGATTTGTTGACTTACCTTTTCTTCTTTTATCTATGGAGAAGGGCTGACCATCCTCTCGTTTCCAAGTGATTCGCGGTTCAGGGAAACCTTCTGCTTTGCAACTGAGCGTGATGTTTGCCTGCTCACGAACTGCCACATGTGACTCGGAACTGTCGTCATCACATATATTTGGCGGAACTAAAATCCCACATCAAAAGATTCACAACTCTGGCTTACAACTTCCTACATCCTTTATACATCATGAGTAAAACAACCTAACTCTCAAGTACACCAAGGCACGTGTTCTCTAGTTATTTGATAATTGAATCTTGAACCAGGGAAATACCACACACAATACTTCCACGCATTGGGTAAGTCTACATTACATAATCACTCCTCAAGATACGGGATTGGAACTAATGACTACAGTTCAATTTCACTTATTTTTTTTGGACTTACCTACGACTTGAAGGTAGCCAACTTGGCTTATCATCGGCTCTGTTTTAGTGTATAAAGTCAATTATTAAAAAACCCTCTGAAAATTCAACAATTTATGAGACGTTTGACGGTTAAAGACGAATCGTACCTGTATTAACCTGACACATATAGTAACCACGATCTTCCTGCTGAACTGAGTTGACGTGTAGCAACCAAGTTTTATGGGAGTCATAGGAAACACTGAATCTAGGAATTCTTGTGACAATGTGCTTGTGAATGGTTAGGATCATTCTTCTGTCTATGTGGACCCATGCTACCTGTAAAATAAAAATTATTAAAATAATTGCAAATCCTACATAGAAAATTACTGGCTCACGTAAGCTATACGCGTATTGAATTACCATTACCAATCAAAACTTGAGGCTATAAAATTTTCAAGCATGTATAGAGAAACTTCCTAGAAATGTGTCTGTATATTCTTTTTAATGTTCAAATATGTACACATATTTTTTCTTTTTAAAAAAATTCACTTGGAATTCCCAGCTGGGCTGTAAATTACTGGAAATGAAATTAGGGTGTAGGGTAGCATATAACATGCATAAGTTTGGTGATGAGTGCGAAAAATCAATACAAATCTTGTTCGTTGAATAGTTTTATCTCTCGGTCTGGTTACAGATACAGTATCAGCATAAAAACACACATGAATTATTTGCATTTGGGATGGAGCATGTAAATAGATACAGGGAAAATTGCTGGATTTTCAACATTGTTGAATTACTCGGTGCAGTTGAGGATGGGACTTGGATTTCTCAATACTCAAGTTTCTACACTACTTACAACGAGTCAGAGCACACTGGAGATATACGTATACATATTTGCAACAAGCTTTCACCAGCAATGGTACATGGCTGGTTTTTTTTTGCAATTTGATAGATGTACTTATGCTACTACGTACTACGAACGTTAGGTAATGGAAGGAGATCAGCATCCGGAGACGACGGTTAAATCCCAGTTGTTGTAATTCTCAAATGTCTCTAAATTAAATTCTATACTTGATTAATTAATGCCATTCATTCGCTCAACCATGGCTTCATTCATAAGTCCCAGCGATGGGTTGCTTTAAATCCCCCAGCGGATCATAATCACTCCCGTTGCGCTCTTCCCAACTCTTTTTAAATTTACTCCCGTCCACGTTACTCTCATGGTACCATTTACATGGATCATACATATGAACATGGGACTCTCATAGATACAACTATACATTCCACTCTCTGTCTCTCTCTCACTCTCTCTATCCTCGTCAATAATCCCGTCTATTTAAATAACTCTCCCAGGCTCTCTACCTCATTTTATAGTACAATTGCCAATTTTCTATTTACACAGATTGACAATGGCAATTTACAAAATACTGTATAGCTTCATTTAAAAAATTAAGGTTTGAAAAACCCTTTCTCAAAATCTTTTAGTTTCATATGACAAAAATGCATATCATGTTTGTATTACTCACTCTTCTGTTCAAATTGCTACTCAAATATTTTGAAGTACATATATTAAAGGGAATAAATTTTTGAGTCTAAAATCACCATGAAGTTTCAACCGTATTGGGCTGTCCACGATTCTTAAAATTACTTCCACAGCCAGAGCAAAAATTTGAAAAATGATAAAGCACGTTTATGTTATCTCGGGAGATTTATTTTCTGTCCTAGGAAAAAAGCTGTAGTGGCGATGTTAAAGATAAGTAACTCACTCCTCTCGTCCTAAATACTAATACATACGTGTAGGTAAAATTTGTATAAAACATGTGGTAGAAGAATCCTGTCTAATCTTTGGTATCTAATGTTTTTGCTCTTTGCTTAGGCACAAGTGCCCTTGACTTTGTAATATGATCTTTCTTGTTGTTGGGTTGGAGAGCCCTCATCGCTTCTTTGGCTTGGCTCTTGCTGGAACAAGGACGAATGAGTAAAAAACCGAGCCCACTTCATTGTTACTCTTTGTGTATGAATTGTAAAGCTCTTTAGCGCTTCACCCTTCTCACTCACTCAGCTCTATATTCCTATGATTCCTATATATTCCTATGATATGGGAAAGGTTATCTTTTTTATTGTTATCGAAAGTAATCTTGAAGGATTTGGTTGAGATTTGAAATTTTTATTTTCATGTATAAATATATGTATACAAATATAATAGAGAGGCGCGTAAATAATGGAGGGGTAGGAACTTACTAGTAGCGCTTATGAAGTGTATTTTTCTCCTTTATGTGGTGGTTTCTCAAAGGGAAAGGATCATAGTCTTTTGAAGCTAATCAGCAGTTTTGGATTCGGGGATTGATATGACTTTGACTTGGGAACCTGCGGAGCATTAGATAAAAATCCGGGCTATAATGTTCCCAAGATAGGAGTTGATTTGGTGTGAGGAAAAGGTTGTGTGAACATTTTCTTGCTATGTGAATCGCCTTCGGAATAGGTTTGAGAAGTGTGTTTGATAGAATATAGATAGAGCATTATTTGATAGGTTTTTTTCTTCGAGTGAGTGTATATAGTGAACGTGTGTGTAGATATTGGTAGTACGTGCATAAAAGTCGAAGATGACAGGGTTGGATGTTGGATGCTGGGAGTGTTAGCAAGGATGGTAGAGATAGTGGGAGTAGGTTGAGCGGAGTCAATAAGGAACACTTTTAAAAGTCAATATGCCCGAGGATGAAGACAAGTACGAGAGGAGTAAGAAGTCTCCAGAGGGACACGCTCAAGCTCAATAGAAAAAGTGAAGGAAAGAATGAAATCGACAGGAAAATTCTTTCCCCCTTATATTCCATGTAGTATAGTTGATCACCATGACTTCTTTCTCATGTCCTCAACTTTTTTCCCTCTATTCCTTTCTCTCTCTCTCTCTCTGACTCTCTTGTACGACGCTATTACAATAGCCTTAGCTCCCTGTCCTATCACATACATAAAAAGCACGATAGCAAGTCAAACTAAACTTGTTCTTTAATGTTGTAATTCTTACTTTTTTCATCGAGGATTTAAGAAGAAGAAGACGCTGTAGTTATAGCGCGCTCTCTCTCTCTCTCATTGTTAGTTCTTGTGGCATTTCTTTTTTTCCTCACAAATTCTACTCAAGTGACTAGTCCCGCTTCCTATAGTAATGTTATTTTTACCAATTTATCAACACATTTCCTCCCAAAGTGTCTTATCATATTGGAGGATGAAATTGCAAATTGGATTTACATCCGCATTTTTTGCAAATCCCAAGATAGACAAATTTTCAAAAATTTCTTTCACGCTCGCTCTTTGAATACGTTCCTTTTGATCATTTGTACATTCTATCTTGTAATTTAAAGGATAAGCTAATAATAAAAAAAACGGGGTTAATTTTTTCGTTAAAATGCTGTAATAATTTTAAAAAATTTCTCAGTGCAGTTTCTGTGATGCAAATGAAGGAAGTACTTTTTTTGTTGGAGAAATTAAGAAATAAATATGAGGCAGTGGCTGTACTGGTTTTATAATAGATGCTGCCTTTGCAAATCAACTTAGGAGTAGTTAGTTATTTTTGGAGAGGAGCAGGGAGCGGAAGCAATAGTAACGTGGAAAAGCTTTGGGGAAGGGAAACTTTAAGTAAGTGTAAGGAAATATCTAGTGGAGAGTTGGGAATGATGTAGGACTTTTTACATTTTCTAGGGCAGACTTGGATGATCCCAACGGAGGGTGAGAGACTGAAAGTGAGGATGAGTTGCGTTGATAAAAGGAAAAGTTACGTTACAGAGAGCCGGAACTCTCTCGTGGTATGTAAGTACTAGGAGAAACGTGCCTCTATGCAGACTCATAGGGGAAAATATCTACCTCTACAAGAATATGGTGTTAGTTGCTATTAGCTCTACACATTTATTACGCTACGGTTGGGTTTAGCACTCATTTGAACCCTGAGTGTCTTTCTATACGGACAATTATGTTTCACTTCTGCTTCACTTGCTAATCACCAACGATCCACTTTATACTCAAGCTCATTTCCCCGCATCCATCCATCCATCCCTGGAATGAAGGAATCTATCTCTTCTCTCAAATCCTCTCACATGGAGTGTACATACATACAACTCGGCGTAAAATACTATCATGTCTCTACTATACAATTCCATGCTGACTTTTCGGCAACTTTTCCCTTTATTCCACATGAGCACAAAGGATGCGAGCACAGGGGAGAAAATTCACCTCACTCTATAAACCTACAAGTTGGACTGGGGAAAGTGGAAAGTGAAAATCAAATAGATGCATCTCTCAACAGTCAGTCAGAAATGTGTGTGGGAGATAATATGAAGATGAACCTTTACTATAAATATATCAGCATAAGAATAATAGTTTACCATGCTTTAAGTATACTTTATATTAGGTTCTAAACTTATCCTTTCCCCACCTATAGATGCCTATGTAGATAGCATATGTTCCTATAGGATGATACCTCAGCGTTACTACCCACGGCTGGTGCTGAATCAAAGTCAAAGTCTAATATCCTGTCCAAATCACCGTGAAAACAATGAGAAAAAACTCATCTTCGTGAGACTCAAATAGTTGTAGTAACATATAAAGCCAATGTTTAATTTTGATTTCCCATTTCCTACAGATTTTGCTATATGCACAGAGCCAATGATTGTCAAACCTCACTTCTACGGCATCAACCTTATGCATTCTCAATCTTACAAACTAACTTCGTTCACCATTGTAAATGCACACATAGAAATATATACTATGAATATACGTACATACGTAATATAAATGAATCTCCCCCAAAAGAGAAGAAAACATTCAAAAACCATTATTTGCAACTATCCCAAACAAATGGGCTGTGACAAGCTGTAAAACTTTTGAAAAACTATTTCTAATTATAGACTTTCGTTTTCACCCTTCCCTCGCAACTATATACCTTCACTATAATTGCCTCCTTTCTCCTCCCACCAAACTAATTAAAATGTTTTCATTTATAACACATACAATAGTAGCAAGGATTTTTTAAGTTTAATATAATTTTTTCAAAGAATCTTCCAATGGAGACAATTGAAACTAAAGGTTTTGAAAGCTTTAAATGCCATTGGAATGATTTAAGGGAACGTTTAGGAGAGGAATTGAGAAGCAAGGGTTGAGTTGATTGCCACGAGAGGTAGACTCACATCTATAGGAAACACGGTGATGGTCTCTAAATCACAGATTATCTCTTGAGGTGTAAAATGACCCCGCGAAAGTAGCAGTGGAAAAGGAGAAGGAGGAGGACATTGGAAGTGACAGATAGTTGAGCTGGATGTCTGTAGTTTGGATTCATATGAGCGAACAGATGTAATCGAGCAATAATCTGAGCTTTTTGGCACTCGGAAGCATGAGTGGGGGGAGCGGAGCTTTGTGTGTATGAGTAGAACATATCCACAAGGCTATGAGGAAAGGAAAGGGTTCTGCATCTACCTCACAATGAAGTTTAAATGGAGACAGGAGCAATATGAAGATTCCGGAAGAGTGCCTACGTAATTGTGACCAATCTTGAGTATTTTTAGGGACGTTTATCCTGAAAGGAAGAAAATAATACTTTTACGCAGCACAATAGCTTATATGCACTTTCCCCACATGTGAGATTTTTTTCTTGCTTTTGTTTCATCTTTCTCTTCCTTCAGCATTTACTCACATTACAGACACATATACTCTCTATAGATATGTACAGACTTAAGGGAGTAGTTGAAGACGAGGCTGAAATCCCAATGTGGGGCAACTAGTAGTGTTTGAGTATATAGAGAAAGTCTGTGGGCAAGCACACCAAGTATGAATAGGCATTTAGGAATACGTTTAGGTAAGTACGCTTGGTTGATAGCAATAAGAAAACGAGTGAGAGAGAGAAAAAAAAGAAGAAGACCGGCTCTCTTTATTCCAAGCGTCTTCCTTCCTTTATTCGTGGGTTCTATTTCCTGCCATCTTCAAATCAGATAAAAATGCGACAAATGGCCCATAGATATACTTATCCTGAACAAGGACTTATGCATGCTCTCCTTGCTTTTGCTCCTTTCCCGTACTGTTCCTCTTTCTTGGTTTTTTCTCGACCTCTCTCTCTTTCTTTTTTCGCCTCTTTATTTTCTTTCTTTCTCACTTTTCCAACATTTTCTCCTGTCGTTCAAATAGTGGGGCTTAACCTCAAGCCCAATGTTATGTCCTGTCCTTCTCTATCGCTTTCTTCCCTCCTCCTTTTCTAACATACTCCAATTTCTATAGACTCCTCTTCCTTCTCTTCTTAAATGTGCTTCATTCCCAAGATTTTCTATTCAGCCACATACTATGACATATTTTTTTAAGTTTCCACCATGTGTTTATTGTAAAACAAATTTGTGGTACTAACCTCCGGTAGGAGTTAAACTGGTGCTGAAAACTTTAGCATGAGGTGTAACTTTAAAAAAAAGAATTTTAAATATGTTTTTGGATTTAGCGTAGCTTGTAGCTTGTCATATGATTATATTGTAGAGATAATGGTAATGTTAAAAAGAGGACTTGGATAAAATTCACATTTTGGGAATGGAGCAATTTATCAAAGTATGTTTAAAAAGTGGCGGTTTTACCTATAATCGATCCCATATAGAGGAGTTTATCTTGCGGAAGAAATGTATTATAAATGGAGTAGCATTTTGAATATATTGGGTATAGCGGGAATTGTTGAGACGATTTCAACTCTCTTTACACTTTCTCTTCATACAAGCACTGTGTATCTCTCTTCATAAGGATTGTCTCATGTAATATGGACAAACACATCATATAGTTTTTATGCCCGAGTGGGCCATGAGCCCTGCCTCCATCCCATTTTAGCGCCTACTCTCCACTTATACAATGTTACATACGTCCATGGATAAAGTCTCGACTCTAACTGTAAAGACCATGTTAACGTTCCTTCCTCCTACAAATATAATATCTATACATTAGAGCTGAGCTTTTTCATGAACGGAGACGGAACGAAGGCTCATGTGGAAGGAGGAAAGGTGACATATTTCTTGTAATGTCATAAGGGAGAGTATGGGTCGTTTCCTTTTCCCCAAAATCCACAATGTCATTGTCTTGTGTGGAAATAAAAAAATAACGGATTTTTCTCCCCATGCTCTATAACTCTCAGAGAGTTGTCACTATTCAGTCCATTACAGTGCTGCTGGCAGGCCAATGGACGCATATACATATAGAATGAGGGGATGAAGAATTTTTTAAAGGGAGAGATACATGGGTAGGTGAGATTTAAAGGGTTTTTGTATACCAAAAAGGAAAATTAAACTAAAAGGTAGTGCTTTCACGTATAAATTTTGTTAGAGCTTTTGATTTGAAATATGATATTTACTATAGTAGGGATCTATTTTCTTAATCATACAGATTGGAAATAATGTTAGAAGTTCCGGTATAGAGTGAGAGTGGAGAGAGAGAAAGTCAAGATAAAGTATGAGAGAGAGGGAGGAAGAGAAAAGAAAAGTTTGTGGAAGAAGGTTAAGCACTTGGAAAATGACTGGACGAGTTTTAAGCACTCAATATAATGAAGACATGATTGTCTGTGAGGACGAAGAAGTTTGTCACGCTGTGAGCAAGAAGATTGGATGACAGGAACTGAATCTGCACACTTAGATACAATGATGAGGTGTTACACATATAAAGTAGCAGTGAAGAAAATTCTATGGAAATTTGTGACTTTCTGCCCTGTTAATTGCTACCAGCACAGCAGAAACAACAAGTTTCTATGGAGTTTTGAGACGAAAGCCTTGCTAGTACCTGCTTTTACTATTAAACTGTGTGAATGTGTATGTGTAGGTGTCTTCAATCACAATCCTATCCTTTGTTGTACTCTCAAATACAAGTTGGAACAGTTCCTAGAGAACTATAGGCTCATTCAGTATTCAACGTAGGTAGTTTTAAGTTGATTTCGTGATATTTTCATGATACACTTCTATAGATATGTTTGCATTGAGTTGGCTGGATGGCGGTGTTTGAGTGAGGACGCAGAGAGAAAGAGAGAGAGAGAGATCTGTCTGAAAGTTGCAAATGACAGGAACAAGTGTAAATTCCGGTATATTTACGTAGCCTCTGTCTATTACCATATTACTGGAAGTTGTTAGTGTCTACACTAAATTCTCATCCTATATTTTGCTGAAAGGGAAGCCTGTCATTTTCATATTAAAATTACAGCTGAGTCCTTCAAGGCTTCTTCTTCTCCATCTTCCTTCATTATGTACAATTACAAGAGGACAGGAGAGAGAGAGTGGTTTCACACGTATTTTCTTACTATTACATTTGTTCCTCTCTATAATTTTGGATTTCTACTCTCGTATAAAATCCAGCCTTAGAGCTAACGGTCTTCTTAGAAGGGTTACTTCCGTATAGTAAAAGTCTTGTGAATCAGTGCGCTAAATTAACTGGTTTAGTCACAAGGACAGGAGTATATAAAGAATACATAGCGTTCCAGCTCCAGCTTACTCGAGTATAACTATACATACACATAAGTTAAAGAAATAAGATGCTGAGTACTCATAAAAATCTTTACCTTATGATTGCCCAAATTTTCTACAACGCACGGTAACGAGGCATCTCTTCCTACTGCAACCGTTACATTAGGAATTGGTTCACCAAACTTAGGCCCAGGGTTGAGTGCTGCAAAAAAAAAGAAAATATGTTTTTTAAACAAGCTAAATGTAGCAAATATTCGTAGAATCTGTGCTATTTTTAATATTACATGAGTATTTACGCTAACCAAGTGAGGTAGTAAAAATACTAAAAATAAATCTTAAAATGTCATATGAAATTATTACTATTACAATTGATGAGTCCTAACATGGAGTGAACTGGAAGGAATTAGAATGGAAAAGCAAAGGAATGAATTAGGCTAAACTAATTATTGGTAAGTTCCAGACCTATGCATAGTAAATATATTTCTAGCTAAATTACAAGCTTAACTTAATATATAAAGTCAACTATAAATAGCATGGGTAGCTTTGTATACAAAATTTATATGTTTATGCGTGTTTGTGTGTATGAAAGGGGAAGTCATGAAGGTGGAGGAAAATCTATCCATCATAAACAAGCAGAAGGTAATCTGTTTATAGAATCTATGATGGATGAGGAATCTGGGGAAGGGTGAAGTTAGAGGATGGTAAACTTTGCATTTCCTTCATCCTTTTGTGTGTGAGAGAGAGAAAGTAAACAGAAACAATGGGATCTTCTCCAATTTATCCTTTTCTCTTGTCTCAAATTATTAGGCTCGCCATCCACTACTATACCACTACTTTTTCTCAACTACCGCATCATCTTGAATTAAAACATGGAAAAATAATTATTATCATCATTAGAATTTAATATGTTCTTTATACGTATTTATTTCAAGCTTTAATGACGTCCTCACTCAACCATTCTAATTAATTATATTTCATTCCCATTCCCCCACATTCCTACACAACCATTGTCCTTCGGTCGGAATGCGCTCACTGCAATTTGCACATGAGCATAGATTTTCGCCCCAACTTAATCATACTAATTTTGTAAAAGCCCCTGGTAAAGGAAATGATTAAATTGTGGGCTAATATTCTCCCATAAGATTTACCACAGCATTCTCAGTCTTTACCACAATCGCTTTACCATGTAAATGTTATTGGTTTTTTTCTTAATTTTTTTATCCAACCATTAAAATCCATTTATTCAAATTCAGCTCCACATGTAGATTTTTTTTACACAGCAACTATTTGAAAGGAAGAACTCCACATCAATAAATTGACAACGTTTTATCACATCCAAAAATGATTGTTCCTACACTTTCAACATTTTTCACACAAATTATTACTAAATTGTAGCCAATACATCTCCTCCAGACAAATCACCAATGTTTTTCTTATTCATAGCCTCCTACATCACCCAAGCTCCCAAATCCATAGCGTGATTTCTCATCAAAGATGCATTTTTAAATCGGGATTGGAAGAAAGAACGAGAGAGAGAGAGAGAAGAAAAAATATCGGTAGGAAATACCCTTGGAAATTACAAGCAAAATAAATGTATATATTCCTACACTTGTATAGACTTCTGCATTCATTGTAACATTTCCGTAGAAGAGGAATAAAGGGAGAGAGAGAAAAAATAAAAAGAGAGACGCAAATAAGAAAATAACCTTTGAAAGTACCTACTACTTCCTGAGAGAGAGAAAAAGGAAGCATTTTTTTCAATCAACCAGAAAGCTGTGGTCGACTCTTTCCCCAGCTCCGTAAGAGAGTATAGAAAAATAGTAACTCCCAATGACTACCCCCACAGATAGATACATATACACTTGTGAAACAGTCATCGTGAGGGTTTTTTCCCTCTCTTTTCTGCCACCACCACTTATATCAGCAAGGAAGAAAAAAAACTGACACACAAACCATCACCAAGGAAATTGTTCAAGTCGAAAGAGGAAAGTCGAAGGAGAGCGTTCACACAAGAGAAAGTAACTCTCAAGCAACTTTCTTTCCTCATGAACATTAACAGCCAACGAGAGAGAGAGAGAAAGCGAGAATCATTTGAGAGAAAAAAAACATTACTATACTACAACTTTAGCAGGTAGTAGCTACTACATATAAAAAGTCAAAAACAAACCTACCTACAACCTTCTATGTACATGTGTCTAAGTATTGGGGAAAAATACTTTTTTCACTTTATACTTTTGCTTGGCTTTTATTTTCTCCCAGTTCTTTCTATCTCCACAGCTCTTGAGGTTTCACTTGGTATTAGTATCATTGGTATTTTCCTTCCAATGCATTTGTAATATACATTATACACTATGCACATACAGAAGAAAGGTAGTGATGGAAAGTGTGTTTAAGCATATGTACGCTCATATGTATGATGGAGAGACGGAGAGAGAAATCAGAAAAGAAAATCTATCTCTGAGTCTATTTATCTTCTCGATGTATATTAGTTGATAGTTGTGGTTTTTGGTTAAAACGGGTCGAGAGACTCTTTCACCACATTGTTTCTTTCTCTCTCTCTCTCTCCATTTTCCTATCATCTACACTTCCCTTGAAAGCACTTTCTCCCACTCAGAACAACCACAAAACCTTCTTGTTTCTTCCCTTCTTCAACTTCTACCACTACCACAGATATCTACTCCTCTCTCGTACAAATGTGTGGACGCACTCGGAATTGAAAACAAACTATTCTTCTTGTGCCAATGCAGGAGCACTTCACAAATCAGCCTATTTAGTTGAGATACTCTTTAAATAGCTTGGATGGTCCGACTCTTTTTTCTCTGTCTGCCTATGTATGCGTCTGTATCCTCACATGTATCGCTTTCCTTGAGAAGACCAAGGAAGAAAGGGAAGAAAAAAAGATACATTGACTCTCCCAATTATTGATAAGTTGAATGGGAAAATCCCAGAGAATAAGGTCAGTGTGTATGTAATATATGTTGAGCCTTGGCTGTACTTACGCTGAGTGGGTGGATGAGGAGAGGAAGAAGAAAACATCATGTAAAAGAAATTAGGGTTGAAATTATTGTGGAAGAAGAAAAAAAGTCATTTAGATAATTAGCTTCACTTCCTCTCCTTCCAGTCTAAAGGCAAACAGGATACACCAAGATGGTGTAGGCTTAGGCTGGAAATGCTTTATAGGTTGAAGTTTATGTATGGAAATGATTTGTGTAATTTCAGTTAGCAATTGATTACGAATTGCTTGGGTAGTAGTGTATATAGATACATGGAGGGAGTGAAATTGAGAGTGAGAAAGGAGAAAGTCTGCGCTGAATTATTGAGAGCAATTAATCATGCTGAAGATCGGTATTTTTATTAGGAAAAATTCCCCACACTATGGACTTTCTTAATAATTCTTTAAGAAAGAGAGAGAAGATAGGGAGAAAGTGTAGTAGAGGGTCAGGAGCTGCATGTTATATGTACATGCATGGGAAAAGATAGTAATGGTGCCCATATGGGATGATGTTGGAAGAAAAAAGGTTCTGCGTAGATTTGTGAACGTGGAGAGTTAAATGGAAAACTTGCTTCTAGCTCGACTGCATTATGTAACACCTCGAGCGAATATTTATTGCTTTTCTCGCACGTTAATGTCCTCCTGACTTTTCCCTCACTCTTTCTCTCCTGCTTTCTCTCATATATAGAGAGAGAGACTCGATGGAAGAAGTAAAGGGTGAAAAAAAGAAAGTAGGAGAAAGTAGCAGTTTCATCCATTCGACGATTACTAAGTAGTTAATTTGCAATCATTAGTATAGCGTATAGCTATTAAATTTTCCATGTATTTCTCTTCCCCCTTCCCTTCCACGTCAACTCCCTGCCCACGATGGATTATTATAATAGTGCGAATTTTTTAAACTTTCACTCTATACCTTTCATACATTGGCTTTCTTTAAATGAATATTGTATGGTGCTAATTTTGAAGGGGATAGTAATTCAGTTTACAGGGTTAAATATAAGTCGCTTTATTTGGAAGAATTTTTGAAATAATCAAAGAGTTAAAAAGATGAGAAGAAAAATACAAGACGATTAAATTTATTTTCCTGATTCAGAGGAGGAAGAAAGAAATACAGAAAAGGGGAAAAATCATGAGAAATACTACACTTGCTGTTTTACTAAGCTCCAGTTGATTTTTTACTAGAGTTTTTTTCACTTAACCCTTGTACCACTTCTAGAGCTACAGATTCTCTTGCTCTTTACTCTTTACCTCGAGCGTTCCTTCAAAAACTATGTAAGAAGTCAGTGCAGGGAAAAAAATCTTGTGTATATGTATGTACGGATGTGTGTATGTGTGTTGGGAGTGTAAGCAGAGGAATTGTAGAGCAAGCATTGATTCCTGTCATCTGTTGCCTTCACGAAGGATCTTCTTCGGGAGGATTGGAGGGGAAGAAAATCTCTTCTCTTTTTTTATTCCAACCCTCCTCTCTCTTCTTTCTTTCTTTTTCTCTAACTGAGCATGAGGGAAATATTGGTTGTTCATTTTTTGTCCCTCCGCCTTGTCCAATACTTAACACTGAAGGAACACAGGTTTTATCCACAGGTGTATGTATGTACCTGTACTTCTTCGTATCTTCGTAGTTATGCATATCAATGGAAAGTATAGACGTTCACCCACTGTCTACTACCATACTGCTTAATGTAAAGGAAGGGAGAACCCACTTCAAACCCCTCGATAACCTAACTCAAGTTTCTGTCGCTATTTCGCAAGATTTTTGTCAAGAATTCTTGTTCTTCTTTATTCTACTCACGCTCAATGTCAACACACTTTTTCCTATTTGTTTCCTTGCATTTACATTTTTTGCATCTTTCCATCTCATCCTAATCCTTCAGCCATTCGACTACAAGAGGTAAGGGTGGGTAAGGGAAATCGTAACAATTTTTTGGCAAGTATTGATATAAAAAAATCATAAAATTTCGTTCAGTTTTATTATTAAATTGAAGTTGCATAAAATAAAGTGGATACATTTTCCAATTATACAATGCTATTTAAAATAAAATTCTGTGCCAAATAGCAACATGCATAAGTGTAAGTAACAAACGAGTGAAATTAAAATTGCACTACACTGTAAATGCTTACCCTCCAGTTGGAAAAGAAAATGGAAGTAAGATACAGCTAAGAATGTTTTTCAAAAAAGTGTACATTACATAATCCTAGGTATGTAATTCCAGTAAAAAACTCATGTTTGAATTGCACCACCGCTCCGTACATAACAAGTTGTAAAGGAGAAACCTGATTGTGTGAGTAAAGGGAAAAGAAAAAAGAAATGTGTTAACTCAAAAGCTCTGGTTTTTACTAGGTGAGGATAATTCTTTACAAGGGCTTTGAACTGCACCGATAATGTCCTGAGGTTTTACAATCGTTACGAGAATTTCCACATGCATAGCCAAACTCCTCTTCTCTTGGTTACATTTCCACATGATTATCCATAAGCATTTATGCATATATGTAGTTCCATGTACATAAACTTATACGCAGAAGTACTCACTCAGAGTCTTTCTTTGGCTAAGTTTGTACTTGTTGTTACCGGGTCTAATTTGCGTAATGGAAAAAGGAATTGTGGAACAAATGAGAACATTTTTGGTCCTATTTTCTTCCCATGCTCTTGACTTCCGCCTCGCTCTCTTATTCACTGTAGAATACACTACACTAGACCTGATGCTCACCCAACTTGTCCTTATATTCTCTTCTTCATGCACTTTGCATCAGCTAATTGTGCGAGAGTGTACACATGAGGAATAAAGGGAATAAGGGATTTCTCTCTTTCATTCTTCTATTTACAACGCATACAAAGTCCTAGGAAATAACTGTGTATAAAAGTAGCTACTATGGTCTTGCACAATTAGATCCAAACAAATTATTGTGTGAGGATGAGGAGGTAAGAGCAACCGAATAATTACATGCTCATTTATGCTCACACTGTACATTCTCCTTCAAAGAATCCTCCTCTAGCGTAGCTTTCCATACTACACGGCACACGGAGGTTTTAATTGCAAACTTCTTCCTCTTCTTCTTTTGCCTCTTATTTATCCTCGCAATTAACTAACCACGAGGCTTAAAATTACCCTAAAAGTTTTCACCTACTTTTCTTCTGCATCCATGCCCACATTAAAAAAAATCTCAACCACCTCTACGAATTGTAGCAAAAGTATCAAATTGCTTATAGTCG
Source organism: Spatulosminthurus flaviceps (assembly GCA_034693705.1). Taxonomy (NCBI): domain Eukaryota; kingdom Metazoa; phylum Arthropoda; class Collembola; order Symphypleona; family Sminthuridae; genus Spatulosminthurus; species Spatulosminthurus flaviceps. The sequence continues at coordinate 6,373 of JAQFXU010002012.1, read as the reverse complement.
CTAGTAAAATCTGAGAAAGACTTAAATGCAACAACAGCATCAAGATTCTTAGGTGCTTTTTCTTTCACAAATATATCCACACTAAATTTTCATCGTGCAATGTCTGAAAAAATACGCAACGGAGACTACAATGATTAGGTATTTTAGATTGCGTGTCTAGCCCCGATTTACTAAGGAAATTCTGATGAATGTAGAGAGAAATGTGTGAAATATTTTTCAATGGTGGAGTAAGTAGATTGGGTAAAGAGCGGAGGAGTTTCAATATCTGGACATAAATTTAAATATCATTTACGAGATAATACGTAGACTTCAATTATTATTCTCATACGTATAGAGAGGCTGCTTGAAATTTTGCGTACATTGGGTGAGTATCGTGTATATATGTAAAGGATAAGTGATTTAATGGCGCTGGCCCTCGTTTATGCTGGAACTCGTCCAGTTCTCAGGACTTTGAATCTCTTTCTCTCTCTCGGTAGGTTCTTACGTATGTATCGAAATTTTATGCATGCACACACGTAGATTCTCTCCAACATTGGTTTGAAAATGCAGAGGAAATTGAGAAACTTTGAGAGTTTTATTTATAATTTACAGCAAGTGAGGAGCAAGGACTTTCTGTGTGTGTGCATGGACTTGTAGAAACTAGTACTAGGTTTGGAATACATGTAGAGATACATTTGGTAATATAACATGGACCTCACATTCCTCTCTCTCGCTGGTACTTGTATGAGAGGAAAGGATTTAAAGCCGATAGTTTCCATGTGTAAAATTATTCCAGGCGTATTGTCATTGACAGATATAAATTGGCGATGCCGGTTGCTTTCAAATTCCCTACTTGTTTCCAAGGTTCGTATGTTATTACATTGGGAGTACATTCTCCCAATATATATTTCCCTTTAAAGCACAGCACAGGGAAGCTTATGTGAAGTCATACGAGCCAGCTTATGTAAGTTTATGTAGGTCTATCTGTAACTACAGGATCTTCCTTCGCCTCAGTTGATAATAATGGGAACTCTTTATTCCCTACACAAGTCCTTAGCTCAGTGGTAGTACCCAGCGTATTTCTATGTTAAAGGACGTACGGATGAGAAAAAGTTGTAAATAAAATAATACTCAGGGTCTGACTTGTATTACAAAAATAGGAGCTAGGAAAGTCTTTTGAAAATTTCGCATTTCTCTCTCTCTTTCTTTTTTCTCTCTCTATTTCTCCCCTTGTTTTTCTCTATGTCTTCTGTGGACCAATTTATTAAAGTAAAATTTCTTGAAAATGATATTAATGTGAATGTGAGTGAACAAGAAGAGAGAGAAAGAGGAAATTTCTCCAATTGCTTTTTCACGTCCATTTCCTCCTTGGTTAAAGTTGACTCTTCATGGATGCATCCTTACATATGTAAAAGGACGTCATTGGATATGTACACTTATGAGAGCATTAAAGCTTACATAATGTACATGGTGTAAAGGAACATCTACGTCCTCTTGTAAATTACATGGGAGACCTCTTGTAAAATAGATATTCTTTAGGTAAATTGCAAGCTCCTTGGCCAAACTTAAAGCAGAACAAATGGACAGGAAAATGACATTTACTCCGGGGCAAAGAGCATATACATTTACATATATACGCATTGGCAAAGGTTTCCTTCCTCATGGCATTTTTTGACATTTCTCTCTCTCTCTCTAAGAGTAGCTATGTTTTCCTATGTGTAAAACAAGTCACAGGTCCTTTATTATTGCCCTTTACTTTCTCTCCGTCCCAAGTTTCCCTTTAGTGGTAGTAGTAGTTGTTGTAATGGGAAATTATGACGGAGTGTGTGTTTGAATGCTAAAATTCCCTACTCCTATACTTTTTCATAATAGAAACAAATAGTATTTCCGTTTTACATTGCTCATTTACAACAATTCATGTTCTTTTTGTATTACATCCACCTAATCCGCTGTATTTACTTAAAACGAATTTACTGTATATTTCTGTGGAAGGAGAAAATGGAATAGTACTTTTTTGTCTCTCTCTCTCTTTCTCTTGCACAAGGCTTGTTTCTCCCTAAAGGACTTTATGATTCCTTAAAAGTTGCCAAAAAATTCCTATGATTTATTCCCACAATTTTTTTCTATCTGTAGACTTGTTCCTATTATTGTTTTCCCTCTGCTCTCATTTCTGTAATAATGACAATTGCTTCGTCTTTAGTTCCTTTCTTTCAAATTCATGATATTCTTTCGCAAAAGGTATGAGTCGCTTGGATATTATATATAGTAAAAAACAATGGGACCATTTATAATTACTCTTTCCAGACGAGAAGAAATAAAAATAACTTTTGTAGAGATACGTAAGTTTGGAAATCAAGGAGCATTATATGTATATATATAAACTGAAGAGAGAGAAAGAGAAGTAAAGGTTGCTTTTGTCAATAGTCGGGTATGTTGTTTAGGGATTTATAAAAAAAGTCGATATTCTTGTATAAGCGGTTGAGTATGTGGCGAGAAGCTATAGGGAAAATCAAATCCAGGTTTGGTTCTTCTCCGGAGCGGAAGCATTTTAGTATGTATTTGTGGGCTGGAGTGTGCCTCGACTGGAGAGAATATGTTGGCATTTCCTTCCCCTCTCTTCCAACAAGACCGTGTGGCCTAATGGATAAGGCGTCGGACTTCGGATCCGAAGATTGCAGGTTCGAGTCCTGTCACGGTCGTGCAAAACTTTTGGTGTTTACGTCACTTTTCCCCCCTTTACGTTTCTACCTCATATAACTGTGAACTGGTTGTTTTTTATAGTGTAGAAAGAATGCATGTAATTTTTGAAATCATTATTTTGTAGTTTAAGCTTCAGCAAAATACAGCGTTAGAATCAACTGTAGAATTTTACAGCCGTTCATCATTTGGAGCTTCCTTAGCATGTGCTGATGTAGCGTGACCTTGGGAAACAAGAAGAGTTCACAGGCTTTGCTATGAAGCAAATCATTTTCATTTGTCTGCATGCCTTCGTATATCAACGCATAGCTCGTGTGTGCTGTGGGACAGGATTCCTAGGGCAAAAGTATGGTTAAACGTTTGAAAAGCTGCTCGAATTAAGTGTTTATGTTGGCGAAAAGTCAGTTGGTAACTACAAAATGTGGAGTCTGATGGTCGCCATCTCTTTAATGGACAAAAGGGAAAATTGTGTATTATTCAAAGGAAATACTTAACGATGGAAATAAATTCTTATTCTTGTAGATACAATGTTTACTATATGTGCATGACTTTAGGAGTGCAGTGGAAGAAGTTAGTTATATATTGGCTCAAGAAAACATTGGCATGAGGAAGAAATGAGTAAACAAATTAAAAGCATAGGGGAGGAATGAGATGCTGGAGCTACACACTTGATGACTATAATTAACCCTGACCCTTCATCAGGCTCTTCATTTAATGTACTCTGCAATGGATGTAGTTGTAACTTTGTATGTATACAAGTGCAGAGTACAATGTAATAATAATGTTCCTCTATGGGTTTTTCTATAGGTACTAAAAGTACACTCCTCTTATCTCTCGCCCCATTCTTTTTCTGCAATAGGAACGTACAGACGGGAAAACAAGTTAAGTAATTCTATTTGGTTTGTGTGTATTTATGTGTGTATATTACTATGTGAGTTTGTGAGTAAATGTGGATTGTGTATGTGCGTAGGGGTGCGAGACTTAATGATCAGTAGACAAGTCTATAAACTTTTACAGACACATTATTTCCTCCTTGATGCATTTTTGTCTCTGGGATCTTCTTCCTTGGCTTTTAACAGTATCTCTATATGGGAACTGTCATTTTACACATGAGACTGTCCTACTATTCCCGCTCATTCACTCAGGTCCACATTGCTAGGAGAATTGATGACAAGGCTTGGGGAGTGAGGACATGCAGTGATGTGAGTAAATAATTTCACGACCTTCCCCCCTCTCTCTCTCACTCACTCTCTACCTCGACAACAGTAGCAATCAACCCTATTGACAACACGGAAGGAATGGGATGAGAGTGATAGAATTCAATGGGCTTGCAGTAAGTGTGATGCAATTTCATGGGCAACGTCCTTGCATATATATATTATAGATATATTATATATATATATATATATGTATACATATGTCCAATAGGATTTGCTATACAAAGCTATAGCTATTATCCTGTGGTGTATATTTACTCAATGCATTGCTTTAGTTGTGTTAGCCCCAGTGCATCGGCCCTATGTCTATTCCCGTGTACAGCACTTCCCCAATATTTACACATTACTAGTAATTACGCAAGAGTGCCGGAGATGAACCAATAATTCCCATCCCTACAATTCATTCCCAAGAGTCATCAAGTCCATTTAGTTCTATACTTATTCCTTACTATTTCATGTCTATATCTTTCTTCAGTAACTTTCTAAATAGAGATTTTCTCCCACGCAAAAACTATTACAAAGTTAGAGCTCCTTTTTTACATTGCACTGTATTCTTCCGCCCTTGACCAACAACTATTTCTGAATAGACATTAAATATTAAAACACGCACACGTGTTTAAATATAGCTCAGGTAAAACGAATGGTTCATATTTATGCTTGATTGCATTGCAGACCTCTTTTAAGCTTCCTCTCTAGATTTTTAAGGGCAGGAGGAAATATTTTAAATTAACTTTGGTTCTCCAATAATATTGAAGTTTGAGAGTTAGTCATATATATTTCTTATGAGAAATGTTCATGAGGATAAATTGTCGAAGAAATGGATGATTTTTTTGTAAAATTAATGAGATTTGAATTCCTGGATTTTATATTAAGGTCGATATGTAGTACTATACCTGGACCAGGAGGCAAGGCAGAGAATGGAGACAGGGAAGTTTCTCTTTTTTATATTTCCTCAAACCTGTCACTAAAGGAACAAGCCTGCCATTCATTTTTTTCCGCTTGAAGAACATTTCTCTAGGTTTTGCTATTCCAATTTTACCTTTTTTTCTTCTTCTTCTACTCCTCTTGTTAATTTAAGTTTATCTCCAGGTATGTAAACTCCTATTTTTTGGCCCTTCTGGAGGAAACAGGGAGTAATGTTGAGTGTAAGGAGAGAGACGGAGTAGAGATTAATCTTATGTACGCAAGTTATATGCATGTTATGTGTATAAAATGTGGGAGGAGAGAGAGAGAGGATGAAGAAGGAGCGGGAGGACAAGACCCAAGAGAGGCACATGGTATTGTACAATGTATGGTAGTAACTACATGCCGTACACAATTTTGAATGAAAAATGGCTGAAAAAATCATAAATTTTCTAGTCACAAGTCAGAAGACACATAGACAGAGGGAAAAGCGACGCTTTTGGAAATGAAGTTTTTGTTTCACTGCTTCGCTCCTCTCCTTCCCCCTTCTACGTGTACATACTTTTGCTTAATAGCTATTAGAGCTTGTTACATGTCTTGTTATTATGTGTATAGAGAAAATAGGTGAATGTAGTCTGACGCTCTCCTGTCTCTTCCTTTACATATTTGTTAATTGTTTTCCCTCTCCCTCCTCCTTTGACATAACCAACAGGTTCAATGGGATGAATATATAGTAAATAACTATATAGCAAGGGGAAGGCGGCTTGTGTGAGGAGAGTCAAAAGAGCAATTTTTTTACAAAAGAGAAACAAGTCAAGGGTTAATAAATGGAACGACTCAGTGACTCAGTGACTGACTGATACGTCAAGTCGCAGAGGAAAGCAGAGACTTGGGATTAATGAAAATGTATACAGCTAAGGGTTTCTAATTTATTGGGAGTCAAACGCACCCTGCTGCACAACCCTACCTTCTTCCTTTCTCTCCCTTTCCATCTTGACGAATTCCACATGGCAGAGTGACTTTCTTAACGAACTTTTCCTAACTCCTGCCAATAACATTTATTTTCCATAGTTCTAACTCTCACATTATAGTTCCAGGAAAACTTTCTAAGAGAATTTGATGTGAGACGTATTCAAAACTCATACCATATAACTCATAGTACCTATCATAACCTTAGAGTAAAGTAAAGCATGAGCTGCACCTAAATAGATTTTAAATTTAAATTATGCTAAACAGTTTTAATCATTTGTATATTATTATAACATGAATTAGCATGCCTGAAACTGACAGCAATTCTTTCTCTTTGGCAATTTACTCAGCCGCTCCTAACCAGTTACAAAAATTCTTTGAGTAATATAATTGTATGGAATTTTGCACCAAGATATCTTGAATTTGATGTAGGATGAGGTGGGTGGAGAGGTTTTAAAAAACATTTGGGTGGAATTTGTAAAGGATAAAGGTGAGGAGGAGATTTTTATGAGGGGAAAGGTAATATGATAAGGGATGGCTGTTGGTAAAGAGAAAGTACATACGTACATATATATAGCCTTATATATACGTATTATATAGAACTAAAG
>JAQFXU010002011.1:0-23627 GCA_034693705.1 Spatulosminthurus flaviceps | reverse complement strand
CGGAGGTTCTTCTTTTAGAAGTGTTGAAAATACGGGAAAGCACTTTGCCTCAAAATCACCCCGATTTATTAGAAATTCAAATGTTCTACGGAGACCTTCTAAATGAGAAAGGAAATTCCCTGGAAGCAAAAAGAATTTTGGAGTCAGTGGTGGAAAGACGTAAGGCACATTTTGGAACTCATCCAGACACACTCCGTGCTCAGTTCCATTTAGCTAAAATCCTGTCGAGCTTGGGGGAACTAAAAGAAGCGGAAAAAATGTACAAAAATGTGATACTATTTCAAACAATTTTTTTCGGGCCTAGTCACTACCTAACAGAAAAGACAAAACTGGCTTTGAATTCCATGTCAAAAACAGACCCTTTGTCCACGATTAAGACGGTTATTATATTTTTGTTTGCAACTGCCCTTGCTGTCATCTTGGCCTTTTTTATTGGTTCGGGCATAGGTGTGCTTATTGGATGGGAAGAGGTGAAGCGTCCGGAATATTCCAATCGTTTCGTAGTTCTAATATTATCCATAGCTGTCACCATAATAATGACAGATATATTCTACAGTGATAATGAAATGATGTTAATCAATTATGTACTTAATGCTATAATATCCGCCATTTTAGCTCTTTTACTATTGCTTGCCATCGCCAAATTCATAGGCTGGCCAGAGTTTGAAGAATCCAATGCCATTCGTGTTTTTGTTTTACTTATGTTACTATTTTCTGCTGCAATATTTTTTCCCATGAAATGGTTTTTTTGGAATGCATTTTGGCTATATCTTATTTTGTGTGCAGTTGTAGTTATTTACGTTGTGGCTAGTTTTGCCTGGTGTATTTACAATGAAGCAAAACTCAAGAAAAATAGGAAAAATAAAGGGTCAAAGTCATCATAAAAAGTACTAAAGCGCTGATATTCTGAATTTCTTCGGTACTGAATATTTACGTCGGATTTACATACATACGTTTTGAAAGTGCAATAAAGGTTAAAGTCTCAACGAGCAAGCTCAGTAAATATGTATAATTCGCTTTCATTTATAGACATACACACATAAGGAGAAGTGTCGCAGTGCTGAAGGTCGTTGTAACTTGTAACTACTCCAACTTGTCGCAATGTAAAAGTGTTGAACTCCAAGCGTATGACAAATTATAAATAAAATGTTGAAGCTACACTCAAATATAACTGCACGTTGAGCTTCTATTCAAACTCCACATATACGCATATCAGTAATTTTTATAGTTACTTGTTCCTAATTGATACTTCCAAAGCGCTGTCCATGTCGTGATGTCAATTGAGAAAATTACATTTCCATCCCCTACGCCGTAAACATAACTTGACTTATGTACATAAAAAGAATATTGAGGACAATATATTAACAAATATTATATATTTAATTGAAGCCTTCAACCAGCAATGCTATGTAGCTATTCGTACGCATAGTTTTGAAGGGAAAAATTACATCAACAAGTTTATCTTTACAGCATGGGAGAGATACGATACGAAGCCTAACCATGATGCTTTTCATGTGGGGAGACTGTATGCTGAAGAACACGTTTCCCCACATAAAAAAATAATTTGTCCTTTAAAATCGCACTTGTCTAGTTTCAACCTCCTCCTATATTTCAGCCTATTTCCATATACAATTTAACATGTATTTTTACCTTGCAATATCAAAGGTATTGGTGTTATCTCGTGAAAACCCATGCTAATACTCCCACCTAAGCACTTTACCATTACGTGCGTTTGCACTGACGTTAAGGCAATTTTTGTAAGCCGCACTAATTTAAATACAAAAATTTGCTCGTGAAAAAATTCTCTCTAATTTACACCTAAGGTAATTTAACATTAAACATCAAGCACATTTTCATCAACTTTGGGGATATTGACCAATAATGGAAAATTCCAGGCATTAAATTGGGTAGGTGAAAATTCGAAACGATTGAAAAAATTAAAATTTTGAAATTTCCGCAATTATTTTCTAAACTAACAGTAAGATTTTTGAACGATTTGCTCAGTAACAGGGAGGGGGGAAAACTCAATTTAGAAAAGAAACAAATTAGAAAAAAATGGATCGTCTCACAACGGAAACCAGACTGCATATCCCAACAAATGATACTTCCCTGGAGGATTTTGAAGTCATCAATGACTTTGAAAATGAACCACCTGCAGTTGTAGTCACCCCCACAGCCAAGATCCCAGATACTCCCACTACTTCGAAAAAAGTCCGTTTTCAAATTGATGCTCAAGATGACGGACAAAGACCCTCAACTTCCAAAGCAGCGCTGAGTTCCTTAAAACACATTCGAATTGCCACGGACATTGGCATTTACATGGACGAGACTTCAGTCATGGTTGGACGATTCAACACGGACGTGAATGATGTGGAAATTCTTCGAAATTTCTCGGCTGAGATTGCTTTTGTAAACGGCGAAATCGTAATTGGATTGGAAGCTGAAAGTTATCGGAACTCACGAAACCATTTTTACGTTCACGATTTATTGAAAATCCATTCCAATCAAATCCACAACATTGAATTCCCCACAGGAAGGCATTCAATTTCAACCAAGACAATTCATTCCAGTTTTTTCAAGCAACTTGGTAAAGAAATCATGGAAATAACCCAAACCTTCACATTAGGAAATGCCTGCCTCACCATTCCCTTCCCTACCACCAGCATCGAGCGGCAAAGATTCAAATCAGCATTAGCTGAAGCGGGTTTTCTTAATCCCCGAATTTTATCCTCCCTCAGCTCCACTGCCATTGCCTTCGCCAAAGATTATAAATACTACCTCAAAAATACTCCACAAACCAAATTAATTTTCGTAGCTCAATGTCTAAAAACCCAATTCTCTATGGCAGTCATGGAAATTAGTCCCTTCATGATAAAAACCCGGAGCTCCTACAACTCCAATAATATGCCCGAATGTCGAGATGGGATTTTCCCTTCACTTAATGAGCAACTCTACAACAACCTCACCTTGGATCAAGGGAAGCAAGAATTTTTACAAAAAATATACCAAAAGGCCATTGATCAAGTTCACAACAATGTCCCTCAAGATTCCAAGCTCACTGGAGTATTAATTGTGAAGGCGGGCCAGAAAAACAACAAACTTGACTGCATCTTTAAGGACATTTTCGGCCATGACGTCACCACTGCGCCCGACATTGGTCGGGGTCCCTTACTAGGAGCGGCGCTTTTAGCATCGAAGAGCAAATTGAGCGTCCCTCTCTTACCCGAACATGTCGATGTATTCGATTCTAGTCGAACCAATTTGGTTTATAGCATTAGGAATCGGAAGAGTAGGATTTTAATGGAGAATCAATGCTTCCTTCCCAGGGAGGTTTTTCGAATTGATGCTATTATTCCATCAGAGGGCGCCACATTTACTCTCTCTGAGGAGTACTCGGAGGATGGTTTTTCAATGGAAGTTTGCAAAGCATCCATTTATCAAGCTTCGAGGAGGAAGAAAAATAAATCTTTTAGTGTCATTTTACAAGTCAATGTGGATGAGAATGGGATTTATTCTGTGAATGTAACTCCAATGCGACAGTAAGAACTAAATAATATATACTATATAAATAAATAATATATAATGCAATTTCACGTTGCCCTTGAAATAACATTGAAATTTTCGAAATAATTATCAGGTGATTCAGCATAACAAAATTTACATTTAAAAACAAATGAGTCATCAAAAGAGATTGTCATGTAATCATTTCAAAATGTTCCATCATTATATACATTGAGTCACGTTTCTAGATAAATTGATGACTGGTCTTTATCACCTCACACCTTCATCCTATAATGATTATTGTTTAGTAGTTTCCTAGCCATCATTCAGAGTGTGTTAGAATTATTGAAGAACATTGCTGATGAAACTTTTCAAAAATGAATAGAAACGAAGAATTGAATACGACTGACCGGGACTTGATAATCAAGAGTTTAAACCTAATGGCAGAGGAAGCTTTAAAGAAGTACAAAGAAATTATGAAAACGGTCGTTGACGACCCACAACCTATCACGGACAAGACGCTTAAAGAGTTTCATGATAAAACCAAGATTGTGGTACTCAAATCGTATGAAGAATTGTTCGACAATATGAGCTCGGAATTTGAGCCCCTGGTGAAACAGCAACAGTTGAAATTGGAAGAGAGCTTAAAAGCGCAGTTACCCACAGATTTGAAAAGATATGAAGTTAACATGGAGAGAGTCGTGAGAAAAATAAAGCAATGTAGCATTATCGCTGAAAACCACTACGATGATCTTATTCGTGGATTCGCTGTAAATGAATCCACTCGAGAGGCAGTAGTGACGAAGCATGAGGAAGCAAGGATCGGAGCTTTGAGGAGATTTGAGGAAGCAATTCAGCTCGAGGGACTTGACTTGCAGGAGGTGTGGCAGTTGGAGTTGGAATTAAAACTAAACGAGAGGCTTCAAGATTTGTTGCAAGAGGCCAGATTTACTTCGAAGGATGTGGGAGCTGATGGGGTAGAGGAAGTCGGGGGTGACGCATATTCATTTAGGTCAAGACCTGCAGGGCCGATTTTGAAAGATGGGGATATTTCCAAAGGACTTAAGCTCCAAGATGATGAACATAAGGGAGCTGGCCTAACCCCGTCAAACCTGTTGCCAGGTGTCTCTGCTGCCTATTCAACACCATCCAAGTTCAATCCATGCTTACCCGTTGATCTAAACCGGACACTGGGGCATGATCCTGGGGACCTACCTCAGGCAGATGATCAGGGGAGTCACCCAGTGACCCCGGCCGTTGATGTTGGAATATATTTCGACCGTACATCCGAAATTATTGTAGGACGATTAGACCCAAAAACTTCGAGTCTACAAGTTGTAATTGAAACAACCCGTGATATCGCATTCCTCGAAAATAAAGTTTTGATTGGAGCTGAAGCGGCCAAATTCAAAACTGAGCGGAACCATGCTGATATTTCTAACCTAGAAAATACCGGCACTACGTTCTTCAGGGGATCTTCCTCATTTCATATGAGTAAATTCAACATCATTTTTACCTATTTCATGAAGCTGAAGCTAGAAGTTGGGAGAGTTTTGGGATGCACGTCCATTCGCAACGCTGTTATTACCATACCCCACGCGACAACAAGTACTGAACGTAAATATATAAAAATGGTGGCAAAGAGAGTTTTCGGAAATGTTCGGATAATATCGACACTTCTGGCCACTGCCATAACGTATGCATCACATTGCCAATTCTATCGGCAAGACGAAGCAAGTCAAAAGCCTCAGTTCGTTTTCGTTGCGCAAAGTCTTTGTGAAGGGTTTTCAATGGCGCTGATTGAAATTTGTCGAGAAGGTATAATTTCCAAGCTGGCAACAACTTCCAAAAACTTGGGGCACTGTGAGAACTACGATTTCGTCCACACACACTCGAAACTGTTTACCAACGAAAGAATCGTCCATGCAAAACATCAGGAACTCCAGAAAATTTACAAACAAGCTGTAGAAATATTATACTCGCGTGGTGGGCCTGGCGGTACTTCTGTGGAGGCACCTCCATTAATAATTGGAAGTCAAGGTGGATTCGAAGAGTTCTACCGAATACTTTTCCCAAACAAACCAGTCGACTTTTTTGATTTGAAAAGCGGCCCACTCACTGGAGCGTGTATTTTTGCAGAGAGAGATAACCCAAGATTGAGCAACATTCCTGCCGAAATTCAAGTCCTGGATAGAAGTTGGACAACGTTCACAATTAGTATTGAGAAAATTCAAGCCCACTCCAATCTCAAGGTATTCCCACCGAATTACGGTGAAGTGGAAATGGAAAAATTCAACAATAGTGCATTTTCATCAAATGAAACGGTTTTTCCTCCACTACAAATAATTGAAGGTTCCCTGCGTTTGGTTCTTCAAGAAAGATTCAGGTGGGATAATACTGACCATCGAATGGATGTGGATGTTCACTACTTTATTGGCATCAACGCAAAAGAGAGGCACGCCTCTGTTATTTTGAAATCCGATGAAGATGGAATATTATCCCTGGTGGTGGATGAAGTCAGCATTAATTCGTAGATGTATAGTCGAAAATAATTCCTTACCCCAAAATAAATTGTCGTTAAATTTACCAAGGCGTTATAGAAAATAATCGTTACAGTAAAAAAATTCTTTAGCTGTGAATGAAATAAATTTTTGAGAAAATGATTCCACAAGTTTTTTTCGTAACGGTAACAGTACTTTTATATTTTCATGAACTATACAGTAACACATTCTCACAATTCATTGTACATACATTTACAGATTTGCACTAGTCCAGTCTAATTACATACGTGAATGTACTGCTACCCAATCTTTAGGGTATATCTTTCCAAAAAATTTGTAAGTACTTGATTATTAGTAAGAGAATTCTTGGGAGAACCAGCTACTCGGATTTTCGCGAATTATATTCCGACGCATTTCATCCACGAAAATTATCAGGGCGGAGAACGGTAAAGGTGTTAGCCACCAGGTGATTCTAAAACATTTGACACGAGCAAATGAAATTATTATTTTTCTTCAAATAAAGTCCGTAGATTCATAAAGTATACACAAATAGCCGCCGAAAATTCCTTACCCCAATGGAGTCAAATTCAATGCAAAGTTAACACCAGGTGTGTAAATCAAAAATATTGCAACTAGCGTCTCAAAAGCAAGGGCGAAATTGAGGATTCCAGGTCTGAAAACAAAATCCTTCAATAATTTTCTAGACAATACACATTGTACCTGGCTTAAGTAAATGTATGCTTGAAACATCTAAATTATTTCATGAATTTTTTGTTACCGAATTTTCTTATGGAAAATTGAAAGATTTGTAGTTTTGCAAATTATTAGAGTGCTCCATTGGGTTACCTAAAATTGCAAGCAAAAAAGCATTAATTTCATCTCTACGAACAAATTGCTTAAAATATACTCGGGTAGCTTGAAATCAACTTGTAACTATGTTTTATCTTCAAATGAATTACCACAATCGCGACAAAATAAGCTGTGGAGCAAGTAATCTCCAATTTTTTGCGTTGAGCAAATGTCTAGAACAGCAAAACAAGCATTGGATTAGTAATAATCTTGCCACACCAGAGTAAAGCCGAATTTATGAATTTTACCCATTCTTGTCCATACGAATCCTCAAGATCATTTACAGCCTCCGAATTCCATTTATCTCCAATGCCTAATAACCTTTGAGGAAGCCATCCATTTTCCCCCATGACAACCAAATACGAGAAAAATCCAGCAAAAGACTCAATCATACCGATGTAGCCATAAGCGTAGCTTATGAGACTGAAATTAAAACAGCATTATTTACATTACAAGCTCAAACAAAATCAGAATCCAAAAATATGAAATACATTTAATTTCCTCACGGTCTTGTCACGAGCTTCTCATCAACATTTCTTGGCGCTCTCTTCATGACATCCGTCTCCCCCTTAACGTAAGCCAAAGAAACGGACGGGACAACATCTGTTCCCAAGTCCAGACACAAAATACTGATGGTTCCCAAAGGCAAGGGGATCTTTGTCAGAAGGAACACAAAGAAATGAACCAACTCGGCCATATTGTCCGTTAAAGTATAGAAAATACATTTCTTCAGGTTGTCAAAAATCAGTCGACCTTCTTCAATCCCATAGACAAGGGACGACAAATTATTGTCAAGCAAAATCACATCCGCAGCATCCTTAGCAACTCCTGAACCTCCGATACCCATAGCGACGCCAATCTCAGCCTTTTTTAATGCTGGAGAATCTGTGACACTATCTCCAGTAACAGCCGTCACCCAACCATTTCGCTGAGCGGATTCAACTATCTGCAGCTTCTGTTGAGGGGTTGTTCTGGCAAAGATGATTTGATCGTAATCCCTAGAAGAATATTTCGTTACAATTAATTTTAAATAGCTTTAGTTTAAATAGCAATTTAAAAACGTTGCGATTTTCACCTCAACGCATCATCTATCTCCAAGCAATCCATATCCCTAAGATCATCTCCATGTATAACAATAGCTCTCACAGAATCTGGTAACATTTTCACTCCCGACGTCCTCACAAATGTCAAAGCCTCGTCCACAGTGACATCATCTAATAGTAAAAATTAAAAAATGACTTGAAGCTTCCCACATTCTTCACTATTATAAACTGACAAAGAATAAGTAAAATCACCTTCAGATAAAATTCCCACAGCTCTTGCAACAGTCTTGGCCATAGCAGGATGATCCCCAGTTATCATTATCACTTTAATTCCAGCCAACACGCACTGTTGAATTGAGTCCGGTACCGAACATTTTATTGGATCAAGGAGAGAAATTATTCCCAGGAATCGAAACCGAGTATCATCTAAAAACTCTGGTCTTTCCGCATCAAATTTGTATTCTTTATGGGGAAGTATGCAATCGCAGAAAGCTGTTATAATTTTCAGAAAATATGGGTTTCTAGAACAACTCATCCAGAAACTTTCTCAACCAGTGATTCCAATCAAAACGTTCTTAATCAAAAACCATTTTAGCCAAATAAAATTCAACCGAAATAGGTTTGACCAGAATCTTTCGTAATCAAAAACCATTTTAGCCAAAGAAAATTCAACTAAAAGAAGTTCAGCTAGAAACTATTTTAACCAATAACCATTTTAGCCAAATAAAATTCAACCAAAATAAGTTCAACCAGAATCTTTCGTAACCAAAACCCATTTTAGCCAAATAAAATTCAACTAAAACAAGTTCAACCAGAAACTATTTTAACAAAAAACCATTTTAGCCAAATAAAATTCAACCAGAAACATTTTTATCCACTAGACATATTAACCAAAAATTGTTTCAACCATTTCAACCAATGATGTAAACAATCACCATTAAATAATACGCTAATGTTTGTTGCGAAGTTACAAAACTATACAGAGTATCGAAATTCTATCAATTGGATAATTTTTTTTAAACTTGGACGGGTAGAGTGAAGTGTTATTTGCCAGGGGAATCGCAGCAATCTTAAGTAAAAGATCTTACATAAAAGGTATGCAAATCTTATTTCGTCCTGGATAATGTAGCCGTATAATGCACTCACACTTAATAAGAACTTGACATCGTTTTGCCAGTGAGTACATAGCGGGTTTCAAAAGATATTCAGTGGTTGCAAACTTGGTTAAATTTGTTTCTGAATAATTTAGGTTTGGATGAAATATGATAATAATTTTGGTTACAATAATTTAGGATGAAAAAGGATTTGGTTAACTTAGTTATGAACAAATTATCTTTTGGTTATAATAGTTTTGGCTGAATTATTTTTTGGTTAAAATATTTTTGATTAAAAACGTTTTTGATTAACTTGCTTTTGGATAAATAATTTTTTGGTTGAAAAAGTTTTGAACGAATTATCTTTTGGTTATAATAGTTTTGGCTGATTTACTTTTTCGTTAAAATAATTTTGAATAAAAACGTTTTTGGTTCACCTGGTTTTGGATGAACTATTTTTTGGTTAAAATAATTTTGGTTGAAAAAGTTTTTGGTTATCTTGGTTTTGGATGACTTAGTTTTTGTTGGAATCATTGGGTGAAAACGTTTCTGAATGAGTTATCCGGATCGGGAAATTACCAGTTACTTGGATTAAAAAATACTTAAAAACTAACTCAATCAAGTGTAGTGGAAGAATTACACAATGTACCATTACCTATTACTCTTTCACCAAGTCCACCATAATGGATGACCTTCTCCTCAATAATATCGATCCAGTCAGGAGTCATGGGTTGTTCCTGATTTCCTACTAAAATCGTTCCACAATATTCAATTATGCTTTCTGGAGCACCCTAGAGGAAATAAATTCCAAAAAAACCATCGCTAAAATTATCACAATTTGTCAAGCTCACAATAGTTACTACTCAAAAATATTATTACTTTCATAACAACGAGGTAGGAAGAAGCATTGGACAACAAAGAATGAACAGTAAGGTGAAATCTGGTTGTACGGTTAAATGGGATTTCTCCAACTTTAGGAAATTTCTTTCGGTAGAAAGACACATTTCCCAGAAACGGTTGAATACACCTTAATATCCCGGCTTCCGTACCGTCTCCAGTGACTTCCCTAATAATATTAAAAACAATAAGTTTGTAGGAGAAACCAAAATCAAAAGATGCCGTGCTGAATATACAATACCTGCTCGCAATTGGTACACCATATTGATCCGGTTTGAACTTGGCCGTACTACAGAGTCCAGCAGCTCGTGAGAGTGCAATGAAAGCTTCATCATTTGCATCAATCTGAGTATTATTCATCCACCTCACGGACAGATAATCCGTAGGATGTAAATCCTTCTCTTGATTATTAAACCACATGTGAGAGACCGACATGTTATTGGAAGTGAGTATCCCAGTTTTGTCCACACAGATACAGGAAACAAAACCTAAAGTATTCACTGCCTCGAGATGTTTTACCAGACAATTAGAATGTACCATTTTTTTCGCGGTTAGCGCTAAACAAACAGTTACAGTAGCTAACAGCCCTTCCGGAACGTTCGCCACGATTATCCCGATGAGGAACATGGTGGAGTCAAACCAGGAATTCCCCAATGAGAGCGATAAGACAAAGAATATTACTCCCAATAAAACAGCTACGGCTGAAATGATACGAACAAAGTTTTCCACTTCCCTTGCAATTGGTATCTCCTGATTGTCTAACTTCGAAGCTGTCTCTGCCATCCTACCCATCAGGGTTTTGTCACCCACGTTAACTACCACTCCTTTAGCATGACCTACATTTTAATTGAAGTTTAAAAACTGTTTTTTACCAAATTATTACTGCTTACGTTTTCCTTCTTAAGACCTACCTGCTACAGCACTCGTACCGTAGAACAGTAAATTCTTAGTCTCGAGAGGATTCTCTTTGGTACATTCCAAGCAACGGCTTTGCACCTTTGCATCTCCCGTTAGTATTGAATTGTCCACCTAAGATTTTTTACTACAATAGTTAGCTATTCCATTGAAAATTTAGTTAAGATCTGTAATATTGTAAGGACCTTGAGACCATGGCACTCGATTAGTCTAATATCTGCAGGAACCTTGTCCCCACAATGAACATGAACGATGTCACCCACAACCAAGTCAGTCATTTCCAGATGAACAGCTGAGCCATTTCGAAGGACGGTAGTCAACTGGGGCACGATTTTTTGGAAGGAGCTCTAAAAAATAAAAATAACTTACGAGGGAATTTTGGTTTCTCTAGGAGTTTTGCGAGTGCAGAGCAATAAGTATCTTTTCTTATCTATATTTAATTACTATAATATACAAATACTAATTACTATAATCCCGGTGGTTTTCTTTTCCTGGTAGTAGGTGCAAATGCCCGAGACAACTACAACAAGTGAAAGGATTATCCCCACGAACAACTGTTAAAAACAGGATCATTTTACAGAGCTATTAAAATGTTTCTCCTGCCACTCTTTCAGTGGAAAAATATTTCTCACATATTCTTCATAATCTTCTTCCAGTTCTATATTCCACCGAAGGGCCCAGGTAGCACAGAAGCAAAGGATTGCACCAATTATCAGGAGAAATGAGAAGCCTCCAAGGATATGATGTAAGATAATGAGCCATTCGGGTGGTTCATGGGGAGGCTTTAGAATATTCTCTCCGTACTTTTTTAAATTAAGCTTCACTTGAGCCCTTGAGAGCCCCTTTAAAAAACACAGTTTTGAGAAGCACTAGAACTCAAGGCCTTGAAAAAATGCAGATTAATGGAACCACAAATATTACAATAAATATACTGCACTTACTGAAATAGGGTGAGTATTGAATCTCTTGTAAAGCTCTCGTAGCCGAACTCGATGAACGTCAATGTCAAGGTTGTGCTTCAACTCCGCCACGATATCTTCAGAACTGAGATGAACTCCCTCGTGGAAACTTGTAAGAAGATACCTTCCCTCGCTTTGCTGAAACTCCTACAAGATTCCATTTGAATTCATTAACATTACAATTACCGGTATAGCAGATTATTATTTATTATACAGAATATAGTGGAATACTTATTAACAGACCTCATCGCTAAGAGCAGTACTGTCAAATCGGAGTCTGGGAAAAATGCCAGAGGACGAGCGACCTGTTATGACCTAAATTATTTGAGATTATTTTAGTTGAAATTTTAAATAACATAATCATATAAAATTCCTTTTTATTAGCAATAAGGAAAAAATAACTAATACTTTGGAAAAACATTCAATGATTTACCTGACTGGATCCGACGGCACGAACAAGGCCTGGAAATTGAGGGTTTAGGCAAGTATACGACTTTCTTTTAACCAATTTTCGAACCATGGTGGGACAGTTGTAGACACCTGCTAACTACCGTTAATTCTATGCAATCAGTTCACTACTGGAAAAAACGGTAGCTGGTTTTATTTTATAGCAATTATTATTATTATTTTTGCAAATGAAACTGCAGTGATAATTATGTCGGTGTATGACGAACTTAATTTTGAAGTCAGTTTCTGTGCTCATGGTCTGCCCTGAGTGAAGTCTCGTTTTTACTGCACGACAATGACCTGAGGTGATTTTTAAGAAGTGCATTATGACCATGTTATCTTAAGCTAAAAGCTAAGATATCATTAAAATATTCAATCCGGGGTTTCCAAATAGGCATTAGGCATTTGAACAAGTATGTATTGAATAGAGGCTACATTTCAGGTCCATTCATTGAATAGACAGTTAGCGCAACTTTTTACGTATCTCCCGTATAAAACTTATAGCACTTATAGAACGTATAGATGAAAATTTTACATGTGAAATTTTAGTTTGTAAGTTCCATAAGTGCCATAAATTTTATACGGGAGATACGTAAGTGGTTGCGCTAACTGCCTAATCATTAGCTGTAACGTAGGTAAGTACACAAACTGTGGTGAGTCCTACGGGGGCAAACTGAATGACAGTGCCTTTAGTACTACGCTGATTAAGACTTTCAATATAGTACGTATTTACGTACGTATCCCTTTCTTTGTGGGTATAGATATTAGACAGTTAGCGCAACTTTTTACGTGTCTCCCGTATAAAACTTATAGCACTTATAGAACGTATAGATGAAAATTTTACGTGTAAAATTTTGGTTTATACGTTCCATAAGTGTCATAATAAGTTGTATACGGGAGATACGTAAAGAGTTGCGCTAACTGTGTATTACTTACATGTGTATGGGGATTCATTAGGCAGTTAGCGCAACTTTTTACGTATCTCCCGTATAAGACTTATAGCACTTATAGAACGTATAGATGAAAATTTTACATGTAAAATTTTGGTTTATACGTTCCATAAGTGCTATAAGTTTTATACGGGAGATACGTAAAAAGTTGCGCTAACTGCCTATTATAGTCAAAGCCAAAGAAAATTGTTGGTTCCTGTAAGCATGAAGTACAAGGTGATTAGAATTTGGAAAACTTTTTTCGATAAAATAATAAAGTTTCGGAAGTTGAATTCCCACCTTAAATTGTTTACCATGCTTTTAAATTGCTTTTGTAAATTATGATTTCTCTCGTTATATTGAAATTGAGCTTGATATCCAGTAAAACTTAAAAATTATTACAACAAGATGCAGACTTCGCGTAAATGGTAATTGTAATTTCTAGGATGGGGCTAGAGTTTTAGCTATTTTTATCCCGTGAAACGTTTGCGCTAGTTATGGAATGATTATGAAGATATCCAAAATTAATTCCCTGCATTTACATAAATAAGCTTTCGATTTGAAACTCTAGAAAATACGCCAATGTGGCGGCCAAAATCTGGGTAAAATGGGGTCTTATATGGGTCTAACATAAGCCATCCAAGTTTCTGGGAAGGAAACAGAAAAACCAATTTCACCATTCACCTAACCGGTAAACTGGTTTCGCATAGGGTTTTAGGTACAGTACTTAAAAACCAGAATGCAACAGGGAAAGGATGAAGCCACTTAGCGACTCCGACAAGTTTGGGCTATGCGAAACCAACTGTACATTTTTGGCAACAATAAAACCAAAACCTGATTATCCGAACCTAATCTGAATTTTAACATGACCTGAACAGGATCGTGACGATTTCAAAGATACGGACATTCAAACTCATGTCACTAGCCCCAACTCTTGCTCGCATAATTTAACATGTTATTTACGTATAGCTGGATCACAATGCCCCTGAACAAAAGCCTGAACAAAATTAAGCTCCAGCGCTGGTAACCAAGAATGAAGGAAAATACTGTAAAGCCTACTAGCAGTAAACTAAAGGTCCGGTTCACCGCCTCGTGTCTTACGCATGCTGCAGCGCCGTCTTTCCAAAGCAAAGGTGTCTTCATCTGAAAATTATCTTAAGGGTTAATATGCACATTAACGTATTATACTACTACGCGCTTTCGTTTGTCTTTTCGCCATCAACACAAAGGCGATCTACATAATTGCTTCCAATTAGAACCGAACCCTTGGGCTGTAAAGGACAGTGGTAATATTACACTCTTGATTGCTGGTTATTCACACAACCAATAATTTCCAAGAAGATTTCCAAGCAGTTACCCTAGAATTTCGAATTTTGCAATTATTGCGTAATTTCTGAGAAGCTGACATGAGGAGGTCTCGGTATTCGAACGGTAGCTTTTTATATCACACGCCGAATTTCGCTAGTTTCGACTGGTGCGGAATATCGCATCTATCAAATTGGGACAGAACGCGTGTGCCTGTGAAACCTTGGGAGCCGGTAACGACGGATGTTGCTAGTGACCAACTTGAGTTTATACACAACACTATTGGAGATGGGGAGGATATTTTGGAAGGTTGTGGCTATATTTCGTATTTTAAATCTATCTTTAAGTTTGATGTGATTCCACAGGAGAATTGGAATGACTTGGAGTATTTCCAGGAGGAGATTCAGTAAGTACTTTCGTGGATATCAATTTTGTGTTTGTTTTGTGATTTATTGGAATTTTTAAAATTGAAAAGAATATAAATTTTTGACAGGAAGTGGTACAACCAAACAACGCCACTTGCCCCTTTGTGGAACACGATGGGTCTGTGGGGACCGTATAAGCCGAAGCATCCGACTACGATCGAGAATGATTTGTTGGTGATGGTCAAATTAAAGGATGAGTTCTACCGAGGTTGCATATTGTGTCAGCAGGAAGATACACCATTTTATTATGTAAGGATCCTACACATTTTCTGATGTAAGTATAAAGTACTGTTTTTAATGTTTTTTTATCTCTTGTCGAGGTGGAGATCCTGGATTATGGCTTCGTGCAGATCATTGACCGTGAAGAGATCTTTGAAATGGCACAAAGGTTCGCTATGTTTCCGGTGCAGCCGATTCGTTGCTGTTTGAACTTGCCATATCATTTTATGCACTTGAAAGAGTGGGTAGATGATGCTCACTTTGATGGCGAAGTGGCGGAGTTTCAAGAGGAACTGGTGAGATTCGGCTATCAAGAGATGATGAAGATGTTGGAGACTTCGAGCGATGAGAGTGTGAAGATTGACTATGTGTGGAAGAATTATAGGAAGGTAAGCAATATATTTGTACGTGTATGTTTATATAATGGGTTGGGGTTTGTATTTTTGTTGATTGAATTTTGACATTGATGTACTATTTCAGTGTGGCGAGCCATGGATGGTTAACATAAAGACTATAGAGAAGGACTCGAAGCCGTCGGTGGATCTGATTGAGATTATCTGTGAGAAAATGACAGAGAAGTTACATAACACTTTTGAAGCTATTGTCCGATGATAATTGGTGTCGCAGAAATTCTGGGTGGTTGGTTTGTGATTTACACGCTTACAATTAGATGAAGTGTATAAGTAGTGCTGAAGCTTGATTATAAGCTAGTTGGTTTTGTGAGGATTTTCGTTACTACATGTGTAAATGGTATTATTGAGATTATAGTTGTTAATTTTGTACTTTTATATTTAAATGTTTACGCGCTTAGATTCGCAGATGGATCTCAAATTTAATAATAATAATTATTGGGGAAGTATACCCTTGTGGTTTTACGTTAGTCATTAGGCTAAATTAAAGCTGTATGCATTTAAATAAATGTCGATTACTAAATGAGTCGAAGCAAATTGTCATTTTTATTTTGTGAAAATCTCGATACTAATTATAATTATGATACCCCGGAAAACATAACTGATTGTGATGTGTACTTTAAATGTGGCAACAACTTCCAAGCGTTTGATTACTTGTCAACGAATTCTCCTTGCAACTTCGGTTTGAAACGTTCAAGATAATATAAATAACCAATGAGGCTTCTTCATCTACATAGACTACAACACATCACTAATACCTCCTGAAACCCATTCTTCATCAAGTGAACTCATTTTGACTTACAATAAATTAGGAAACGTTTCAGAAATTCATACTTATAAAATGCAACACCTCAAAACAGATTTATCACAATGAAAAAGCATAAAATTTTGCAAAATAGAATGGCTCCCTATGTGAAAGATTACTAATTAGCTCATGATGAAACTGTACGGATAACCATGGGCCTTGGATTTGAAGATGGAGAGAATCATCCCGAAGAACAGGGCGAACATACCCAAGCCAGCCACAAGCATTACTCTCCTTTTGCGTATATCGGCTTTACCTTTCCCAGCCTCAATTACTAAGATCATACCTAAAGTAATCGCTGAACCTGTAACAGAATTACAAAGATTAGCAATACCAAAATTAATAAGTATTAGATGCATCGACACTTTTAACCGGAAATTGGTCCTTCTTTTGATTATTCCATATATGTATTGCTCGAGTAATTATTTCAATTGTCATATGTTAAAACTACATTACCTCAAGCTACTTGAATAAACTACTGCAAAATAAACTTACTGAGTAGAAAGACTATGTAAGTCTCAACGACCAGTTGACCCTGGGATGAGCGATGAATGTAGGAAATACCATTTTGAGTTCTCTGAACCACCGGTGGTCCTCTAATTTGGTTCCACATTTGACCGGAGGTCATGCAGAATACGATGAACTAAATAATGAAAAATGATAAATAAAATGATCACACACAGCAGTTAAACAACCACATAGTTAGACACTACTACAACAATCTTAGTCAAATGGTCAAATGACAACAGCAAATGACAACAGTTCTGCACAACTTATTCCACATAGCAATAATAATTATAATTATGTTATTACCAGTGAGGCCAGTCCCCAAGCGTGACGGTTGTACAAAAATTCCAAATTATTCCTCTTCAAATACAATAATCCTCCCACAACAATTGAGACAATTATTAAAGCCATCGTTCCAGAATAGTTTGGTGGGCGGAAAACACGAATCTATGAAATAAACATCTACATAAATATTCCCTTCAAAACCAACAGCCCCCCCCCACATCCAGATTTAACTCCAAACATTAATGCCCACGGCCAAACATCCATAAAAACTCACCTGAACATCCGTTCTTTCAGCAATCCACCTAGCAACCGCCTCAGCCTCAACTCCAAATCTTTGTATATCCATCTTATCATGCGACTGAGGCTTGCCCTTTGCTGGGAAATGGATGAATACGGGAGCAGTGTACAATTTCATGGATTGGAAAATACTACCAGCTTCATCAAAATCCACCAGCGCGAAGAAAAGCTTGTTCGAGAATACTTGGGAATTAAAGCGGAATGAATTGGCAACGATTGTGAACTCTTCGTTAGCAGCTCCACAGATTGAGCATCCCCTCTGAGGGGATAGAGCTGTGAACATCGCCACAACTGAGTAGTTTCTCGGTGTACCTTTCACATACTCATTGAACTTCGCCACATTCATTCGAATCACCGGGCGCTTGTTACTCAAATCCGTCAGTTGCTGGACCCTCTCGGCCAAGCTCAACGTACTTCCCTGTAAATACAAATTTAATTACACATTAGCATATGTCAATAGAAATATTTATTCCCTATATTTCCTCAACCATTCCCCAATATTTATCCATCCTAGTCCCGTTACAGAATTGTTCAAAATTCTAAAGCATTTTATGATAGATTCATTAACATATTATCAATATTTGTCAAGAGGTTCCCCATTTACGACAACTGTTGCCAACACATCACACCTCCACACACAAGGTATGTCATACAATGCTTCACTGGCTAATGGCATCGCCACACACCACTTACAATCCACATTTAACTATATATCCATAATTATATCCCAAAAATTATATTGGTAATTATAATAAAAATTCATTACCTCCTTTCTCTTCGATGCATTTCCAAAAGCTGCCCACTGGGCAAGGAAAATTACGAGGATTGAAAAAATGAAAAATTTCCGGCTTGTTGACGTGGCCATGGTTGCTAACTTACTACCTTCAAGTCTTCGCGGAGTTCCAAGTTTATCTTTCAAATACGTACAAAAGCATAGAGGAGGAGTGCCACTGCTCCACAGACATGCACACTAAACACGCAAACACTATAACATTTCTCCCGAATAAACCAGTCAATGTAAGCGCTGGAAACTTCTCCAATGTTTAGCATATAGTACAAAAACAAATAGTGACACTGTTTTTTCGTTAAAATACTCAACAAACTATTAATAATACTATTATATGATGTGAACGCCGTAATAATTAACAATTTATACTATATAACTTTAAAAAACTAACACTCTGTTCGAGTTTGTAATAATTTAAGTCCAATTATAAAAATTCCTGTGCAAATTACTCCTTTACTTTTACTTGGTAATGGATTTAAAGCCATAACTTATGAACGTTTAAACTACTCAGTACAGGAAATAAACAATTAAGTACTTCGGAAAAATTGTATTTAAGGCAAGATGAGCATTCGAAGCATGGAGGACCACTGTACAAAATAGTAAGATAAAAACAAAAATAATTTGTTTTGGTTTGACTGCAGAAACAAATCAACGACCATGATGAGTAAACAGCAGGTAACGGGAGGGAATACAAAGTATTAGAGGAATATGCGAATGAAACGTGCTGCGGCAAATTATTATCTCGTGTTTTCGTTAGTTACGGTACAGTAGATACATGGTTGTACGGATTGCTTTTAATTCGTACTTATTATATGTGTACTTTGGAAACATGAGGAATTGAGTATTTTACTTCAATTATGTACTTATTGTTTAGGTGAGTTTGTATTTAAAATAATTTGTGTGCCAAAAGTCATTAACTTTACGGAGTATTCGAGTGTAAATGCCGGGCTGGTGAATAAATATTACAGGAGTGAGTCATTCTTTGTCATTTGTAGTATTGGATTTTACATGTATTTTGAATTTGACCGTCATATATAGAGTATAGTAAAATAAGTAAACTTTAAATGAAATGTGAAGCTTTTGTTTTTTGTTCTTGTGCTGATAGGTGTGTCAATGCCGGTATTTTAGCCGGGCACATTCCAAACGAAGCATGTGTGATTTTACGTTCTGACGGATCTCATAATCGCATCCAAGGTGAGTACCTAATTAGGAATTTTTACTAGGTCTGCAGGTAATTCCTTGCATATTTAATATTTATTATGTAATAAAATTACTTGATAAGTGATACTATTACTAAAGGCGCTTCTTGTCGTGTATATTGTATTAAAATGGTTATTATTTTAATTGGAGTTAAATGTTTGTACCCGGATTTTAATTGTTTGTATAAATTTTATAGATGAGACGGTGGTATAGGCGAATGAAGAAGTAACGTTCGAAGACATTATCAAATAATTTCAGAAATTTTCAGCGGTAGGAAAGCTATGAATGATGAACGCGACAATTGAGGAAAACAAGGAACATCACTTATTTGAAGTGTACCACATAGGAATCAGTTTTAGTTTTTTGATCTTGGTCTTCGTCGCATTTGTTGTTGGCATTGTACTGCTTCGATATGGGAAATGTATTAAGATTGCTTTGGTTACTTTTCCGAGGGATGCGAAGTGAGTTCTTTTGTTCAATTAATTCAATTATTACTTTTCAACTTGTTACTATATAGTAATTTAAATTTTGAACACACGTATTTTTTGGGTTCTCCAGAGGCTTATTTCGACTTATAAAAACCGCTAAAGCACTGTCGTTCCATCAGAAGCATGGACATTCTGTTTCAGATATATTTGATGAAGCTGTGGGGAAAAACGTTTACAAAGTCTGTATTAACTTTGAGGGACAGGAATGGACCTTTAAAGAGGTAAATCAATTATAAATATTGTCATTCCTCCGGTCGATCAGTTATGAAGATTGTCAGTTTTTGTGATTCATTTTTCCAGACTTGATATAATTCAGAATCCAAGCACTGTACAGATGGTGCAATTGTTATTTTTTAAATTGATCTTATTGTGTGTTCTTATCATGTAGATTCAGGAATACAGTAATCAAGTTGCCAATTTCTTCCTTAAACAAGGCTACCGAAAAGCCGATGTTGTAGGTTTGTTTATGGAAAATCGTCCGGAATATGTCTGCATTTGGTTGGGGTTGAGCAAGGTGATCAAGGATGGATACTTTATACTTTTGTCATCTATGACCACCATAATTCAATGCAAAGGTCTCGGTCGGATATGTAATTAAAAAGGGTAATAATCGATGTTCTGTAGATCGGAATTGTACCCGCCCTAATCAATTCTCACTTACGTCTTCATCCTTTGAAACACTCCTTCGAAGTGGCTAAAGCCAAGGCAATTATCTATGGTGTCGAAATATCACAAGGTTAGTACTTACACTGTTTTGTTCCACTAATAAAAATAATGCTTTTTAAAATTCGAATAGAGCAATAATCACTTGGTTTATTGTGCGTCTAACGGATGTAAAAAATCGTTTGAACTTTTTAGCCGTCTTCGAAGTCCTGCAAAGCGACCTTAGTATTAAAGACCTGCCTATGTACCCCGTAAGCTCTTTCAAAAGCAAAGCAGCTTCTCTTGAGCTTAAGTGCTTCGTTCAGCATACTAAATTTCTTGAGACCGAAATCTACGAGTGCTCAACCAGTAATCCATTAGTATTGGACAAGCCGGGTTTTTCAGATGACCTTTTTTATATGTACACGTCTGGAACGACAGGTTTGCCAAAAGCAGCGGTTGTTAAACACGCTAGGTAATTTGAAAATGGTTGAATGAATTTATTTATCTTAACCAAATGTAAAATTAAAACTAATTGAGCTTGAAACTACATGTGCATTGATAGGTACATTATTGGAGCTTTGGGAGTCCATCACCTGAATGGGCTTCAACCGGATGATATAATATACACCTCTTTGCCATTGTATCATACTGCAGCAGGGATAGCCGCTCTTGGCCAGGCTCTCCTCCTCGGTAAAACTCTAGTCCTTCGGAAGAAATTCTCTGCCTCCGAGTTCTGGCGCGATTGTAAATTCCATAAGGTTACCGTAGCCCAGTACATTGGGGAAACGTGTAGATACTTACTTTCCCAACCTCCTTCCACAGAGGAAAATTCCCATTCTCTACGATTAATGTTCGGGAATGGACTGCGACCTGAAATTTGGAAGGAGTTTATACAAAGGTTTAGCATTCCACGTATATCTGAAGCATATGGCTCCACTGATGGCAATTGTAATATGATAAACTTTGACGGTCAAGTGGGGGCAGTAGGGTTTGTTCCCATTTGGGCTTACAAGCTGGCGCCTACGTTACTAGTGAAAGTGGATTCTTTCGGGGAACCCCTTAGAAGTGAAAAGGGCCTAGCCATTCAGTGTCAACCTGGTGAATGGGGAGAGCTTGTTGGAAAAATTGTGGACGCTAATCCAGTTCGCGAATTCAAAGGTTATGCTGGTGAAGACGCGGGGATTAGTGACACTAAAATTTTAAATGATGTTCGAACCAAAGGGGATTCTGCATTTAGGACAGGTATGAAACTTAAGAATACACGTTTGCATTCATGCCGTAGTGCACTTAATTGAAGTACACATCTTACTTCAAATTTGAACTTGTAATTAGGGGATCATCTGGTTATGGACTCTTATGGATACTTCTACTTCAAGGATCGTTTTGGAGATACGTATCGTTGGAAGGGTGAAAATGTGTCTACATCTGAAGTGGAAAGTGTCATAAGTTGCATTTGCAACTTGCGAGACTGCATTGTTTACGGCGTTAGTATTCCTAAAACGGACGGGAAAGCCGGGATGGCAGCTGTAGCAACCGATGAGCCACTCAATCTAGACACACTTGCTGCTAGCATGACCAGATCATTACCAGCATATGCACGACCACTTTTCCTAAGAGTGACCAAATCTATAGACCAGACAGGTAGCATAAACAGTACATCAAGAACTTCTCGATGCCTATTATCACATTTTTTTCAATTATATTGCCGACAGGAATTTTTTAATTGACGGCTCTAACTGTATTTTTGCAGGGACCTACAAATTAAAGAAGTTAGAACTTCAGCGACAAGGTTTCGACATCTCTCAAATCTCAGATACAGTATACTTCTTTAGGAATGCAGAACATTTCGAACAACTCGACAGTCAACTATTTACTGACATCATGGAGGGCAAAATTCGATTGTAAAAATTAGACTATGTATTCATTGCGCATCCTTATTCACTTGAGACCACGACAATTGTGATCTACGTAACTCTTTGAAAGTGAATTCATTTAAATAATGTGAAACTTGAATCTCTGTAAAACGTGAAAGTATTGTTTATGGTATTTTTATCACTCACTATTAGCTCTAAAAAGTGTCACGCAAGCAAGGTGGCATCTTGACGAATCTGAATGCACGCACAATTAAGTCAATGAGGTTTATTTTCTGTATCATCATGTTATTGTTAACGTTTAATGCATGTGTACAATGTTATTAGCATTATTGTAAATAGCGTTAATTTTATTTTTATTTAGAATTTGTAGTAAAGCAAGCAGTGTAGAACACTTTGTGATACAGGAACATAGGTGACCTTGCCGATTTTCATGAAGTATTATACTTACTTGCCGTAAACATTTGTTTCATTTGGTGCAACTGTCAGAATGAATGTTGTTATATTACATATTGTATTGTCTTGTGATGAGATACTAGCCGTAATAATGTTCCAGTTAATGTTGATTACACGTAGACTGAATGCTGGGAAACTGTTATTAAGTCAGTGCCTTCAGTTTAGGTAACGTAATGTACTACAGTGGACCAGTAAAGCAACCATGCCTTCGGTGCCATAGTGTAGAAGTAGCAGTCCACCAATTAAAGATTTCCTCGTTAGTCCAGCAATAATCTCAGCCTTATTATCTGACGCTTCTTATTGCAACATGCACTGATATGACGCAAATAAAAGCAATAAATCTCAGCGTTTGTTAGTCGACAAATTGAACGCTCGAGTTGAGTATTATTTATTCGTTTCATGTCATTATTTGAACTTGTTATTATTTTTTAAGATAATCTCATTTCCTATTTGATACCCACCGAATGCAAAAACTCTACCCGGGAAACAAAATCTGGTGTAATTAGGTGAGGCTCGTCGCTTATCTCCAGGTAATTTAATGGTCCGTTCTTTGGCATGGGCTTAATAACTTCTCCCATAAAGTTAGCGTGCCTTGGGAAAGAACCATATTTGTTTTTTAGTCAAATAATAAAAACCACTACTTGAAACACAAGCAAGGTGGGTCCCGATTACCACCCATTACCAAATTTAATAATATATGTTAACTTATCACTCGATGTTTTACATTTGAATAGATGCTAAAATCTTACTCATTTGTGGCAAAGTTGACTAGAAATTGAACCCAGCCTTTGG
>JAQFXU010002010.1:0-23628 GCA_034693705.1 Spatulosminthurus flaviceps | reverse complement strand
ACAAACTCATCAGCACTGTTATATATTCCCAGAAGAAAACGTTTTTCGCATTCACATTTGGGAAAAAGTAACCCATAACTCTTTCTATTGTTGACGAGGATTTCAACTATAGTTAAACTTACTTGTGCGATTCATAAATGAATAAACTGAGTTAGTCAAGTCGCTGGCATCCACAATAATAACCACTCTGCTACTCGGATTTTCCTCTGGTGGTTTGGCATATACACTGTTTCACAAAAATAATAAGAGAAATTTGATTCTGCTCACAATTTCTTGTATTTTCTTCACTGCCCCTATATATTAAATAATTACCTTTTCGCACCCCAATGAGCAAATTGCCACAAGTACCTCTCTATTAAATCTCCATCTCCCCGATCCAGGACATCCTTTAGAGGTTTGCTACTCAGTTTCACCATCCAAACTAAAATTTTGGAAACAAATGTTTTAAAATGTCGGAGCCGTTTTTTAAAGTAAATTTGACTCAGAAACTTTTGAAAATCCCATGTTCAACGTATCTTCATTCCGCAATTCGTTCAAACATATTGGATTCCTTTGTTGATCACTAAATGTATTTGTGGGGACCATCGTTTACTCATTTCGGAGTTCCCATGGAGACGCCAAAGCCTATTGCGTTCACCCTTTTACAGTTACTGTCAGTAACTTTCAACCTTCTTACTTCTTACAATTAGTGGCCATAATAAACGCCATAAGACTGCTTCAAGGAGCTTATCCGGGGGTGGAAAAATCCATAATACCCTCATCGAGGTAAACCAGCCTGGGCACTCACGTGGGAAGTGCTCCACTGTTTCATCCTGTAGCCCGCGTATGCAGGCTATACAAGCTGGTTTCTCTCCCTTAAACAAATCCATAGATAGCTACTCAAAGGGCCAATGTCCGTCTTTACAAAAGTTAATGTCCTAGTCATCCTCCTACTTGCAGTAAACGCCAATTTACACCCCCACTCGGGTTCCCTTACATATCTATTGCCATTATTTGCGGAGAAGTTCCAACATTTTTTCTGTTGCCCCTCTTGCCACTTTTTGATAAAGGAGACTATTACAGATATAGATCACTCTTACTCCCTCATCGCTTCAACTCCAAATTTGACCACCACAATTTTTTGACAGCAGGTAAAAATTGAATATGGATTTTTTCTGATTTTTAACGATGCGATCGATTAATAATCGCTCCACTTTAACTCTCTAGGAACTTAAATAGTCACAATGTATAAAATATCCTGTGTAGCTTGTAAAATATTTATCGTGGGCTGAAATGCAAAAGGTCGTATCTCTGGGATTGGAAATTCCGAAACTTCAGCGCTATAATAATTCAATTAAAAACTAAAACACTAATTAAGAGAACCGTCGTTCATTGTTGGGCTATTTATTTATAACATGCATAAGCCAACAGTCTCAGCACTCCTGCTGGCACACAGACGACACAGGCGGTACCTAGCGGAGCACTTATGAACCATTCGAGTTCTTTTTAATTTGAGTAAATTTTAACGTTTTGGTATGCGTTATTGTCTTATTGGATTCTACCAAAACATACCCTGGGTAAAAATCAGGAACAACTTTTTGCACGTACATAATTCGGGGATACTACCTTTTTAAATTAAGTCTACACCATCTTTACAATTAACCTCGTATGTAATTATTAACGTATCTTGGATATGTTGCTTACTTGGTCGATTGAGTGTATCATAGCCGCCGAACCTGTAGGTAAATATGTCTTGCACATGTTGAGGAGCTTCCCAAGACTCCAGATCCAGGTACAATTTTAAATACTCTTCATCGTCCTCCTAAATAAAATGTTTAGAATCAACACCTTTATTTTTCTACCACCATCTATAAATAAGGAAAACAAATAAAATTATCTACCGTGTTGGTACATTCCCGTATAATAGGCTGACACAAGTACTTGTACTCCGCTGAGTTAAGTATTTCTTCCTTGGTAAGGTAAATAGTGGGTAAGTTGTTATTTGGAGACATGTTAAAATGATTCACTTATAAAGGTCCTAGCAATGTTTCGGATGTTTTCAGGTCCACTGCCAAAACTCAAATGGGATTTTACACCCTCCTGTAAACAGCTGGAAGGGTGATAACAAAGATCCGACAGGACGAACAAAAAAGCTTAAAAACGTTCAGTGGGAAAAAATATTAAAAATAAGAAAGGATTTAAAAGTTTCATTGTTGCAACTTTTCCAACTTAATGATTTAATAAAAGATTATATTTCGCAAGTACCCATAATTTTGGATCGAAACCAGTTTTTCTATCCGTCATTCATGAAAAATGAAAAAAAAATCGTGCATATGTAAAAAGCCATTAGGGTTTTTGTCCCATTAATAAATACACATAATGGCTAGGAGGATGAGGATTTTTTAATTTGGTGTACAGCAGGAGGGGTAGCGTGTGTATGTGTAGCTTAAGATTTACTATACATATTTTCTTTTAGGCTTCATTTAGCTATGCATAGTTTGCTCGTAATACAGAGTTTTAGGTAGTTAATGAGAAATATTTTGATGCTTTGAAGCGCCCCTTCACAAATAATGAATTCCACTCTTTAATGGGTTTTCTCGTCTGGATTTCTGATCCACGACCCCAAACTTGAAGGACTATATCCTTGATTTTTTTCTCTTGTGCCCCAAAAAGTTTCTGAGATTTTGCAATAGTTGTGATTAATGTGCGAATTTTAGGACTAGTGTAAGTGTTGTAAAATTAATTTGTAGTTATAAAGTTTGATGTTTAAAAAAGATTATTTATCTTCCGTATACGATTTACATATCTAATTGTGTAGGTACTTTTTAAACGTGCGTGTATTTGTACGTATGCCCACGTGCTATTATTATTAGAAGGGAAGGGGTAAAATGATGCCAAGTTCACATATAAAAAGATACTTGATATTCATTTAAATTTAGCAACCGCTGACCACACTGCACCTGAAGAAATTTCACTTTTTAAGAGGAACCTGAATTTTTATATTTAAGGTCCTATAATAATAATTGTCAGATAATATGGGTTGCTATTGACCTTCAAAAGCTACATACTTGTTTCACGTCTGACTATGTGTGTAGCAATAGTTGCCCTTTCCCATTACTGCCGGCATGGGGTGGTCAGCTCAACATGTGCGTGCATATTTGTTTATCTATTTATTCATATGGTGTCCGCTTTTCTTTGCTATTTATATGTAATTACAGGTGTGCCGTTGTTTTCCATAAGCATTTGCTGTAAATAGAAAGTCATCGATAACAAAGCGAGGCTTTGTTTCTGTGTAACTTTTGTGTTTTTTTTAAACCACGCTAGAATTAACGTTGTTATAATTGTAGACATATACGCAAGCCTCCTGGAAACTGATTGGAATTTCCAATAAATTATTCATCATGGAAATTGCATGGTTGATGGTGGGAAGAAACTGATTGGAATTTCCAATAAATTAGTCTTCATGGAATTTCTATGATGGGAATGAACCATAGAGGATGATGCTAAGCTAATTTGTTGCGGTGATAGGTTAGGATGAGAAACGGAAGCATGAATTTTTGGCAGCTCACACGAATCCCAAGTCCAATGTTTTCTTATGGGTTTAGGGGGAAAAAGTTGGGAAAATTTGTCTTGTGGGAGAATGTGGTAAAGGAAAAAATAAGGAGGAAGAAAAGTAAGTAAAATTTTCGTGGGATTCGAGTTTTTAATTGAGATGATGCCTGATGCCTCCAGTGACAGGGTTTTAAATCAGTTTTAATCGATGAAACGAGGAAGTTTTGGAGCATCTTTAGCCACTTCAGTGTGGAGAAGTTCATGGGCATATTGTATTTTTTTTATTGCAAATGATACTTGGTGGATTTTTTTACATTATGGGAATAATTATTTGTATGACAATTGCTTAGTTGCGTTTTATTTATTCTTATTGGTCTTAACTCATCTAGAATAAGAAATTAATGAAATTATTTATTTGATATCAGTGAATAAATAATCCCCAATTTTGACGGAAATTTTTTATTGAGAGCAGGTGCGATCTTGGGGAAGCATTTGGTTGCGACCCTGAATGATATAGTGAAATCACCCTCTTATTATTTTAACATCTACGTGTTAGAAAATGAGTGTAGGAAAAAATGTGTAATTATTGCGACGTATATTGTTTTAGCAGTTCTAGTTTTTGCGAATGTTCTGGAAAATCGAAGGTGTTATGGATGAGTAGTCTTTGGTTACGTAACTGAGTCGTTGCCCAGATGTTTCGGAAATGCTAGTCTTATGAAAGAGGATGATACCATCTCGGATTTCATTGTCAGCTGAAGCATAAACACTTAACCTGTAGTTAAAGAAAGAATTATGTTCTTTGCTACATGACAATAATGAGAGTGAACTTTTGTGTCAGCACGCGATCTTCAAAATAAGTATAGAGTAAACAGCCGGACTTTGTGCACAGATGACGTCCAACTTCTTGGAAAAATACCCCTGATCAACTTGCCGCGTGTTTACTGTCTACGTATGACATAAGGTTATATATAATTTTGATGGCATACGGAGAATATAGAGAATATGCAGCAGGCGGGTAAATGACACTGGTGTTCTCCCGCTGGCCACTGCGTCCTCTGCTGTGGAATTTGGTACAATGCTATAAGCAATGGTGAAGCTACACAGCTTTGGCAATGAATGGGGTAATCTAAAATAATCCCTTGAGCCAATCAACGAGAGACAGAAGAGGGACGATGGGAGAAAACTTTTTAGCGGGAAGATTATATGCTGCCCCGAGCTACTTGTTTTATCACCGAGCATTTCATATTGCATGTTTATTTTCATTTGATATCTACAAAAATAATCCCATTCATACTGAAAAAGAAAAATGTTGGCTACATTTTTCCAATCCATTAAAAACTACGGAACAAGAGAATGCTTAGAATAGATAGTAATAATTATTATTAAATTATCATCTCATTGCAGGAGAAGTTGCAAATAAAAGCATTACAATTCTTCAGAATTATAGCTCTCAAGTACCAAAATACTATAAATTAAGGGATTTACATGGAAAATTTTATAGTTGATCCTTATGAACAGAATTGAATTGCAAGTAATTACTCTCAAATTTGAGTAACTTTACTAACTATTACAAATCCGAATAACACCTGAAGAACGTGTAAAGGTAAAAACACATTACCCCGTAATTTTTAACACTGGCAGTTGGTTATATTTAACATAATTATGTAAAGCTCTTAACATGAAGTAGAAATTATTTCTTTCAATTGGTGGTACCATTCCCCACAGCCTGGTGCTTTCCTAAGCATAAGCTTACGTGTACTTTAAATATCTTATTTTTCAGGTTTAATAAGAACGCGATAGAAAGTTCGCTCAGTTCCCTCAAAATTAGGCATTTCATTTTTACCAAAAATTTCAGCCAGCCTAGGTTGCCAAGTTGATTCATCTTTCCCATAAAGCTCGATGTTTTGCAAGGTTTGTCTGATTATAGGACGCATCAAATTCATGATAATGACTCCGAATTTGTTCACTATAGATATAGGAAAAAAACCCGAGAAATTCCATTTAGATTCACTTCAACTCTGCACTTTACAACTGACGTCAATGTATAGAGTGTAACAAAAAATGTAAATCTCACTGTTAACGCCGATTCCAAGTCCTGACATGAGTAAAGAACTGTCCTTGTACCTTTTGGCCATTCGCAGCATAAATCCCAATGCTTTTTGTTATAACCGAAGAAAATACATCATTAATTTTTTTTATTTACCCTTTGTCCGACGCACGTAATAAATTGATGCTATTATATAGTGAGATGCTCCGAGGAGTTTTTTTAATATAATATTTACTTACTTGTGACATGCAAGATTCCTTTGGAAACTCGTTTGGCATCCACAATAAAAACCGCTTGCTGACTCGGGCATTCCTCCGGAGTTTTTGCCACAATGCTATGGAAAAATGAACTTTTTTTTGAAGACCTGCACTTTCAAGTTGCTCAGTATTTAAAGTATGTATTGATGAGTCATGTATTCACCTTTTTGCAACCCAATGCATAGCTTGCCAAAAGTATCTCTCCAGCATTTGTTCTTGACCTTGCTCAATAATTTCCTTGATTGGGCAAGTCCCTAATCTCACTATCCAAACTACAGAAGAAAAAAGAATTTCGGGCATTAATCTCTTATAATAATACGAACAATACAAGAAATTACTAGGAAAAATGAATAAAGTCTAATAATTACTTGGTCGATTTTCTGAGTCGTAACCCGCAAATTTGTATGAGAAAACATCTTGCATTTGCTTTGGAGGCTCCCATTTCTCCAATTCTATTATAATATCCAAATGATCTTCGTCATTCTGGAAAGGATTGATAAAATTAGCAAAAGATAATTTTAACTTTCAATATACTGTAGAAAAAATTCTAAAAAAAACTCACCAATTTTCCAACTTCCCGAAATATTGGATGATTCAAAAATTTGTAGTAAGTGGAATTCCGGAGTTCCTTCCTGCTCATGTACAGAGCAGGCACGTTGTCTGGAGTTGACATGACAAAAACAACAACTTTTCCACTACACCAAAGTTTTAAAATATTCACAAAAAATATTTCCAAAAATTCTCTTAAACTTTATATGGACGTAATTCCACTAATTTTTTTAAGACTCACACTCAAATGTTGTTGGTAGCCGGACGTCGGGCAAAAGACAGATGAAAAATAAGGGAAATGCATCGAGTCTGTGGAGTGACCAAAATAATTGAAGGAACGCAATTATTTTCGAGTCTTTTACCAATCCATGTGATTATGTAAAGCTATCCAGGCGTCATAAAATTTTATATTTGGCTAAACAACTCCACAGCATGTGTGAGCTTACAAAGCTTTTTTTAGGGTAAACAACTCCACATAGGATTTGTACGAGTGTGCATACCTAGGGGAATTTGTAATCAAGGAATATTGTGAGAATTGAATCATTGTTGTAGTTAATCCTCAACAGTCCATACAGTCCTTATATGTAACCATGGAATTACATATAGCATCTTTGAGTATATGTCCGGTTAGGTGAGCACAATGAAAGGGAATTGACATGGTTAGAAGACTAAGGAAAACAATCAATGCTTAAAAAGTGGAACCTAACTTACCTTGAGCCAAGATACGCAAAACCGTGTAGAAGCTTTATTTTCCTTAGGATTCCCAATGTATTTTGAGGAGCTACAAAATATGGGGACAAGTTCATTTTTTGTAATCTTTTTAATCAGGTTATGGCTTCTGAGACAAAATATAAGCCTTTTTCTTATCTCTCCGTGTAACAACATAACAAGTGTGTATTACAATGGACAGTAAACCTTATTAGAATGTGTATGCAATTGTTAGGAAATCTTAAAATATACATGGAATTGTCTCAGAGAAAAATTGTCACTTTTGATAATTATCATTGACACATTTATACGAAGGCTATGCATATGAACGGTGCATGATTCGAATATACCTTTTGTATGTAAAAATATACTAGAAAAATTCTTTCATTTTCCGTTACACCTCGGAAGTATGTACATAACACAGTAGATTTTGAGAGATGAAATCGCGGGGAAAAAAATTTTGTTCGTGTGAACTTCAATCATTAACAAGAGTTGTACGTCGTGTCGGAACAAGTCAAAAATGCTATTACTGGAATGATTCACTACATAGGAAACGTGTCTCGCTGGGAGTGGAACTTTTGTTTTTATTTGCTAACGCAGCTAATCACATTCAAAAATGCTTTTTTAAACGCAACATATATATATAAAACTTTATTGTTACTGCTCCCCATTGGGAGTAGCCATTATTGACTCAGTATACTGTATGACATATGAATTAAGCACGATTCACAATCTTTCTAATTTTAGATTATGTTTTGCTATATAAATGGTTTTGACATAATAATGCTCCACTTTTTAAAACTATAGCCACTATTTCTTGGACTACGGATGTTGGAATTCGGAATTTTCGTAGGAATTCTATAAAGAATTTGGAAATCGTCCCTCTAGTATTTATTCGTTTAGAGGCAAACTTTTTGATCTAATTTTAATATTTTGTAGGTTCTGCGTAATTATTATTCATGGAAAATAATTATTATTGTTGGCTTAAATTATTTTTGTTGAGGGAGTAAGAAAGATTCGGTAGAAGTTCCTTCAAAAGATGGGATTTTCTCTTATATAAACATTCCCGAGATTCTAGGCTGCGACAGTTATTATTTACTCATCTTCAATCCTTTAAATTTAATACCACCACATTTCATATGACTTTGACATGTTAATTACGTACGAGAAAAATCATTCACGGCAGTACTTATTTGGGTGCTTACATCCTGTTAACGTTGATTGGCAGGTAAGAAAAATAAATGCTCGGTATAAAGTTTTTGTTATGGATGATGAAATTGAGGATAGAGGTAAAGTTTAACATGGATATATGCGTGACAATAATAATTATTAGCACGGTGCTGTCAAGGAAGTTTGATAAAATGTAGCGTTAAATTTTATTTAAATTCCGTGGATGTCAAGAGCATGGGTTTGTTCCGGTCTTGGTTATGCAATTTTAAACATGCATTTTTTATAAGTACAGTAATAGCTTTATCTTTAATCTTATATGATTACGAGTTAAAAATGTCTAGTAAAAAGTTAATATAGTCTTGGATTGAAAAAAAACATTTCTCTGTACTTGTTAATTCTTGAAAAATAATAAAAATTATGGAGCAAGAACAACACGGTAAGGTACCGGACCAAGATCAGTACCTTCAAACTCCGGAATTTCTTTGTCACCAAATAATTCCACGAGTCTAGAAAGCCATTGAGATTCGTCGGTGCCCATTAGTTCCACCCTGGCGATTAGTTCGCCTACAATTGGTTTCAGGAATTTCAGGAAGAATTTCACCACCCCACTTTTTTTTACTACAAGAAAATTAAAGCGATAGATTTTAGATATATGGAGAATCACACTGATATGAATTAATTCAAATATTTTTACTATACTTACAATTTATGGCAATCCCGAGTCCCAACATGATCCTGCAACCTTCTTTGTACTTGGTTGCCATTTTGTAAATTAAAGCCAAGCCTATTGAAATAAAATGTTCCTTGTCAACTTTCAATTTCATCTCAAACTATATAAATTTGTACATATAAAAACATTGTTTAAGAATAGAAATTTGAATTTAATTACTTGGCCCATGCAGAAATTTACGATAGTTTGTCATTTGGCCGGCATCGACGATGCAAACTGCCTGTTGGCTCGGATTTTCTTCCGGTGTCTTTGCTACAATGCTTTGGAAAATTAAAGGAAATCATTTTATACGCCAAATCACTAAACATATTTTATTTTACTGTGTCAATTTACGTACACAAATTTTAAAACAAACCTATTGACAACGTAAAGGATTGCTTGCCAAAAGTACCGTTCCATTAATTCCACTTCTCCTTGTTCGATAACATCCTTGACCGAATAGTCTCCAAGTTTACAATACCAAACTGGTCCGAGAACATAATTTTCAATAATCGAGAGATTTTCTCAAAACATTTACTACACATTTTTTTCTTACCTGGTCGATTTTGAGTATCATAGCCCGCAAACTTGTAAGAACACATATCTTGAAAATGTGCCGGAGGTTTCCATGACTCCAGTTCAAAAGCCAGATCCAGAAGTTCATCTAAGGTTTGGTACTACAAAAGAACCACAAGTATTAAAAAAATTGAATAATAATTTTTTTTTTAATTTTCAAAAAATACCTTGGGTTTGAAAATATCTAGAATGGCGGGACGATTCAAATATATCGAGTGTGGTAAATTGAAGATTTCCTCTTTAGTAAGAGTAACTACTGGTAAATTCTCATTTATCAACGACATTTTTACAAATACACTTGATTGATGACACGGTATATATTGCGAAGGCTGGAGTGACTGGTGAAGTGTGATGATTCCCCGAAATACACAGGGTATAATATAACAAGGTCTTGAATCTTATTTTAAATTGCTCAATGACGTGGCGTAAATTACGGGGCAAAATAAAGTTAAAAGGTTTATATATACAGGGAAATCCAAAGATACATATAATAGGAACAAAAGTGTGAAAGCAAATTACTGGGCAAATTATCGTCGAAAATTAAAAGGTTCACAGGGAAAATTAAAGGCTATAAAGGAGGAACTGGTCTGGAAAATTACCGGGCAAAATAACTATAGGTTTCCTTTTCAAAGGAAAATTTTCAAAGGAAATAATAATTTTAGAGTGATTTTGTAGATATATATGGATGAAATGGCTATAGCGGAATTTGATGGGAAATTCCCAGTCAGATCAGATCAAATATCTGAACATGGATCGTCTTATTTACATCTCCTTCAATTAAAAGCTCTCTTTATCGGCATGACTCATTTTCAAATTGCCTAGGAAACAGTTACTTTTATCACGTTCAGCATTCCAATATTTAGGGAAATATTCCTTTTTAATTTAAGGCTTATGCAGTAATTAAGACATGGTGACTCAGCTCCAAATATGATTCAATTGAATCGATATTTACATGCAGAATAAACCAAATTAAATGCGTACGAAATGTTTAGCATTTTCCCTATACAGTGCTATAAAGCTGTGGATCTAGCAAAAAACTGTACAAAGTGGAGATGTGAAGAATAAAAAATTGAATTTCCCACCAATTTTCCTAAATATATATAATAAAATTATTATTATTATTATTATTATTACTTATACGGGTATCATCGGAATCCATTAAGCTTTCTTTATTTTTTACAGTACATTATAGTCTATTATTTTGATAATAGACCTGTTAAAAACAAAATTAACAGGGTGAGTAATCTGCGTTTATGAAGCGTGAGAAAATGTGCTGATCCTTTGGCACTTTTGAACTGGGATTTTCGTGTGCCTCAAAATCATAGACGCGGAGCTATTTAACTTTTATGGAAAAGACCTTGGCATTTCCAAGGTTGTCCGGAAAAAAATTGAGGCAGATTAAAAGGCGGAATGGGGAAATTATAGCAATAATTAATGAGTATTTAATGGTATTTAACACTATACCCGCCATATTCCATAATATAAGGAACAAATAATACATTATGTATCAAAGAAGTATGAGAGGGTAAACTGATGTGAACCAAAATTTTTGTAATTACAATTATTACTAATAATTTTTACTAAATTACGAACAATGATTTCCTTACACGTAACTTAATGGTTTATGTTCATCACAAGTTATAAAATCACGACTTGTTTATTCAAATAATTAACATTTTATAACAAAGGAATGTTCAAATAGACTATTTCCACATATATCACGAACTTTATCCCTTTAGGAAATTCTATAAGTTATAATTAGTACTAAAAATGGAAAATAATACAAGAAACCTTATGGTATATTATGTAATTAAATAAATTTTATGAATAGTGGGCGACTCAAATATCACGTTAATATTCAAACTTTTAAGTGACTAAAATAATTTGGGGAAAATCATGTAAATCTTGAATAAAGCTGGGAATTTCCATCCTCCCCATTAATTCCTGTAGTCTTGGGGTCCACTTTGACTCATCCTTGCCAAACACCTCGACCTTTTCCAAAGTCTGGCCCAGTAAAGGTCGGAATAGATTTAAAAGCCATGCTGAAAACCGATTCACTAAAAAATAAACAAAACGTGCATTCTAATGGTAAAAAAGGGCAATTTTTTTAAAAAATGCTCAAATATTGCTGTTATTAGAAAATTTATTACTGTTAATTGCTACTGCTTGGCCCAATATATCCGGAATAATCGCCTTATATTTGCCGGCCATTTTGTAACGGTAAGCCATTGCTGTTGATAGTTAAAATAGTTGGAAAATATGACTCCTTTTTTTGTTAAAAATCTCATATACATTTCTTTGTATAGTTATATTTGTACTTACTTGGAGCATGTAAAATTTGAGTGACAGAAAATCCGTCGAAATTATTTACAACTAAAATTTGCTCACTTGGATTTTCCTCTAGGGATTTGGCTACAATGCTGTAAAAAAATTATTTTTAATTTGATAATCGGTCATATTTATGTACACGAATATACTATATAATATGTACAATAAAATCTCGAATGGTGGGAATGTATAGAGACAAACCTCTTGACAACCCAAATCATTTTTTTCCATAGGTAGCGCTCCAGTATATCCCCGTCCCCACGATTCAAGACCTCCTTGTAAGGGAACTTACCAACGGTACTCATCCAAACTGAAGGAAAAATTCGTGTAAATTATTGTGTAATTGGCGACAATCATTTGAATGTATTATCTATTAATTAAAAACTCATTACTTGGTCTGTTAAAAATATCGTATCCGGCAAATGTGTATTTGAAACCTTCTTGGATATATTTTGGAGCTTCCCACGTTTGTAGCTCAAGGAAAAGATTTAAGAGTTCTTGATCATCCTAAATATGTAAAATAAAAAATAAATTAAAAACAATTATTACGGAATTACATCTTATTGCACATTTTCTGCAACTATTATTGTGGACAGAATTCAGATTTAATATGTAAAATACAGGGATGAAAAAGAAAATAACTTGCCATTTGAAAGGTACTTCGAAAGGCCGGTCTTTGGAAAAATTTGTACTCGCGAGATTCCAAAATTTCCTCTAAAGTCATCATGACCTGCTCTTTTGATGTAGTTACGTCGGCCATGAGGAATTTTTGGGGTGTTGAAATTATCACAGGATAAAACCTAAAAGTATTTTTCGCAATAACTGTTTTATTTATTCTATACACTATATGACTAGGATAGAGTGTGTAGAGCAGTCACTTTAGAGATCTGTACACTGCTTATTAAACTTATTCAATGAGTCATTGGATTTTTTCATATCATATAGGATGTAGCATAGCTCCAAAGAAATGATGAGGTTAATTGTGGGAAAAAATACGAGGAGAAACTTGTTTGTAATAAAAGTTGACTTTAAGTGTGGTTGGTGTGTATAGAACTCACTTCGCATCAATAACTTGCAATTCAAGTATATACGTGCAAAGAAGGGGTAGGCTATAGTGCATGAGTATACATTGCAAATGTACATATAATACATTGTGTGTATTCTTCAGATATATAAATACATAACGAGTTGGTGTTTGATCTCATGGCTCATGGTAGAACTCTGGATTGAGGATCTGCCTCTCTCATGTTCAAGTTCGAGGGCCCGTTGAGGGTGTTGTATATATAAAATTTATACCTAACCGGTTTCACAATATCCTAAATTTCCTGGGCTACATTAGTATTATTACATTAGTATTATTGTTCCACTTTTTTTTATTAATCAGAGGAATAAATGGGGTGGTAAAGGGGCATGAAATAGAAATGGGGTATAAAAATTAGAGTAGCCTGTGTCTGTCTGTGAGCTGTGTGGAAAATTATAGTAGCCGCCACTTTTATGCTAAAAACATGATGAATTTTAAGCGTTACTAAATAATTGTTGAATTTCTTTATTTTATTCGAACTAAGGATTTTCCCGGGGTAAATAGCTCATAGGAGCGAATCAATGATTTCCTTTAACTCAATTTTGCTTTTCAGTGAGTTACTATATGCCCCCAGCCCCGAGTGGTTATCTTTTCGAAGTCAGTATGACCCATTTTGTGTTAAAAGCATAAGTACATACATGTGTACATCTGAATCCACTGCATTTCAAGCTACATTCCTGCATACAAGTAATATCATATAGTTTATGCCTGAATAAGCTTTATTCACTTGCGCTTAGGATCAAGAAGTACATATTATACATATAAATCGTGAGTGTACGAATCCAAAGTTTGATTAAAAATTTGCTTTACTTTTAGTGTGTTACAGTATTGAAAACAAATTGTTTAATATGTCATTAACTTGTGCAACGAGTGACTTAAATTGCTTTGTGCCCTATATTCCTGTGGGCGGCAACTTGTGTTCGCCGATGTGGGCCGCAAACTTGACTCGCATTTTCTAGACATTCTGTGTGTAATTTCGTAATTTGTAATAATTACTGTTGTAATTGACTGCGTATATTATATGTAACTTGACAACATATTTTTCCTGAACGTAAAAGAGTATATGTGTAATTAATGATCTTTTCCACATTTCCTGCCGTCCTAATAATTACAACGGTATTGTGCTTCTCATTCTCAGTAATATAAGCTCGGTATATTCTCCTAACAAGAATGAAGTTTCAAACGTTTCAAAATCAGTTAGATGGCATGTTATGTACGCCAAAGTTAAATGTAATAATAAATCATTGTTTTTTTGCAATTAACGAATCCAAAAAGTTGACATCTTTAAAAATTGTTTGAATATTAATTCAGGAGTGCGTAACACATTGATATACATAATCTATTGGTTTAAAAAATGTATTCAGACGTATACCGTTAATATGAGCATTGTATGAACAAGCAAAGAAACTTTAACATCACTTTATTAGGACGAATGACAATAACCAACAATAACTATGCCCTGTAGCCCTACAAATGCAGACCTAATTTTTAACCATTTTTCCCATTCTATTTCATGAGCATCCGCATAGCTTTAATAATAATTTTACTTAAACTTAAAAGTAACTTTTACACCCTTTTAAAACCGTTTTTTTAAAAGTATGTTTATAACCCGAACACTTTTGAAAATTCCACTTATCCAAGTGATTTTACATTTGAGCAGATTAGAATTAATGCAGTGTGACGATGACTCTCCTTCCATGCTTGGTTTTTGCGATGCTGAGTTTTACGTTCCAAAAACGAGAAGAAATTGCCAAGGAGGATTTCCTTTCGGGGAGCGAGTTCCCAAATGCGTCTGCGTAACCGGAATGTAAGTGAATTGTTTCCCTGAACAATTTATATGCTTAACCTGTAAATTCCAGATTTTGCTACAATTATTGAGTTTTTTAAAGATACCAAGTTGTGATGGAAAACTGCGACAAAGGTGTTGGATTTGGAGATGTGTGTACAAAGACTGAGGATGAAGCCACAG
Source organism: Spatulosminthurus flaviceps (assembly GCA_034693705.1). Taxonomy (NCBI): domain Eukaryota; kingdom Metazoa; phylum Arthropoda; class Collembola; order Symphypleona; family Sminthuridae; genus Spatulosminthurus; species Spatulosminthurus flaviceps. The sequence continues at coordinate 8,703 of JAQFXU010002010.1, read as the reverse complement.
GCTTGAAAGTTGTGGGAATTCAACTTACGGAGGATCCCAATTGGGACACAACTGGGATCGTTTATTACCGACCAGGAGGGGTAGTTCAAGAGCTTCTCTACGCTGGAGAGGGACGGAGGGATAAAATCGGTGGGGAAAGATTCTACACAATTAATGGTGACGCCAAGATCAGTGTGTCAAATGTTGGCGGCCATCGCAGGCAAACTATATGTGTGGAGCGCAAATCAAGCACGAAGAATGGGAAGATTTGTATGTATCGACACACGGACAATGTGGATTTGTGGCATTTGGAAGGGATTTCTTACTACACCACAGCATTTTCTGTCATGAAACCTGGATCCAAATGTCCTGGGTCCGGGATGCAATCCTTACGACCGGGAAAATGCTTTGAACCTCTCACATTATTTGATTGTAAGTACACACAACCATACAAATTAAATTTTTTAAAAGACGACCTGGTTATAAAAATTTGTTTATGTTTACCATAGCCGACTGCCAAATCCCGTGTGATAAATCCAACATTCTACTCGACACTTCTGGCGGTTCAGATTTGTTGACTAGGATGTCTGATATGGAAAGGAACTGCACAACTGATTCCATTGGTTTCTTTAAGCATGAGAACAGTTTCATTAATCGACAGCTTCGCATGTACATGGTAATGGATCAGATCAAGAACGACAGTGTGAACATAAGTACGCCCGTGTTGGATGCGGAGAAATTCCCAGGAATAAACCGAACCTATCAAATGTACGATGTCATCTATGATATCGCCTATCGAAGTTGCAACTTCACTTTTATCCACTTAGAAGTGTGGGAGTGGGCGTCCAAGCTCTTTTTGTATTTGCATAGAGCGAACAAACTCATGTACGACATTCCCTTTGAAGAAGAAGACTTTGATTGGATCATGCAAATTTTAAATCAATGCTCATCCAGTGTAACTACGCCTCTGAAACTTGAATCTACGGATCATTATAAAGCGTGCACCTTCCCCAAAAGGGTAACTGAATAAGGAAAATTCAATTTTTCACGCCATTAAATTTCTAAGTATTGGTTGTGAATATTCGAAAACAGGCAACGGGATATTGCATTCCTCCAATACGTCCATCTGAACAGCGTTGCGAATATGTCCCGGTAAAACTCTCGCCAATGTATCAGGACTTCGCCAGCAAACATTACATTCCTGAATTCGTTTGGCTATTTCTCGATATCGTTCATATTCAATGTTTCAAGGATTATGCGGATTCGTATAGGATGTTCCATATCATGGAACGCGCTTACGAAAAGCTCTTCACTACCCCAATTAAAGATTACTGGTAAGAAGTTCTGGTGAAGTGGATTGATTTGGGTGTCTTAAGCTGCATATCCTTAACTGATATACTAATGGCGTTTCTGATAGGATGTATGCAACATGGACGGAGCAGGTTAAGAACTCTTTGTTGACGGTGGATGCGGATGATATCATGTGGAATGCAGAGATGTGTGCTGAGTCAGTGTACCATTTGAACAAATACAAAGTGTATCGTCTCAATCGTCCCATGAAATACAATTATCCAGCGCGGAAGTAAGAATTTTTACTTAAATCTTTGAGGAAATTATTTACAAATTTTCCTGTGTGTTCAAAACTTGGGATTTTCTTTAAATTTCAACTCAAGGAAACGAACAGCAGAGCCAATCACGAGTAGCTGGGACATTTCTTGTGCTGCTAATAAGAATGACTTCAAGATGCCCGACTTATGTAGGAAAAAACCCATTGTCAATAAGGATAGTTTGGTTAAAGGGGGGGCCGGTTGACAATTATTTGTGATTAGTATTTAAAAAAAATATTTATCGTTTCAATGTTTCATTCTGTAACCGCTATTTCGCATGCATAACAATTTCACAATATGTGGTAAAAAAGAAAAATACACAAACATAGTAAATACCTTAAGTCTATTAACTTATAATCGTGTAATAAAAAAAATGTGATTCATAATATATTGGGACGGAGTTTTTCCCGTGATTTTGAGCTTGAATTTAGTAAAGTTGTCGTGGAAAAATCAATAATTTTTAATGAGGGTACAGTAAATTCTACTCTATGATAATTTACATAGAATACTTTAGCCCTCTAGTGTCAACTACTAATAAAGGGTGCCTCTGGAGGCAGTTTGTGAAATGTGCTTGCTGTCAGTGTCTTGTGAACTTTCAGTAATCTCAGTTAATTATTACTGTAAAATGTGTATAAAATAATTACCCTTGAAAAAATGTTTCGAGGAATAAAAGTATTAATATTGTTAAAACACCATCCTTATTATTACACACAATGAAGGAAAATCAATTCCAATTCAATGAAATAGAAACCAAATTACCTAATCTACATTCACATGTTTAACCTCCTAGCCTCAATACGTACAGCAACATCGAGGTTTATACCCCAATGCGTGCTAATCGCTTGCTGAGCAAGCACTTCAAGCAAAATGGCCCCTTTTCCCATCTTAATTTCCTGGTATATTTTCGCCATCCTCCTTCCCCTTGGAAGTTGGGGCGCATCTGAAGCAGGAAATTCCAGTTTTGCATTTTGTGAACAACAGTTTTACGTGCCAATGTCAAAGTCGGAGTGTTCCGGTGGATTCTCCATTCTTGGAAGACCACCGAAATGTGTGTGCATCAAGGGCATGTAAAAATTTAAATTTTTATGTTAATTATTGCAAATATTTCGTTTTTTAAATAATTGTATCAATATTCCAAAAATGCATGTTTTCATGTTGATTTTTTCAGCTATCGTATGTATTTAAGTAATTGCGAGGTGGCGGATGGGTTTGCGGAAGAAGTCTGTACTCTTTTGGAAGATCAGAGTGTGCAAGTTAAAGGGGTGAAGCTGACGAAGGAGCCCAAATGGGATAAAACAGGGGTGGCTTGTGAGAAAGGATCAGGAAATAACCGAGACTGGGACTACACAACGGGAAGTGTAAAAACACCAGCAACGGAATTCTACACGATAAATGGGGAAGCTTTACTTTCCACAAAAATGGTAAATGGGAAGCGAAAGCATGAGATTTGCGTTCAGAACAAACAGCAAGAGAAAAAAATTTGTCTCTACCGTCACTCGGACAATGTTGACATTTGGCATATGGAGAAGCTCACGGATATTAAAATCAAACCAAATTGTAATTCCGGCAAATCTAAAGCACAGTTCCAGCCCTTGCGGGTGAATAAATGTTTCAACCCTCTAACTTTATATGACTGTAAGTTTTATAACAAATGCTCTTACAAGTACTCTATATTCTACACAAAAAAATAAAAAAATAAAAACAATTCTTTTTTCTCTCCAGCGGAATGTCAAGTTCCTTGTATCAAGGATAATATTCGTCAAGGAGATGGTTCTGGTGGTGGGAATATCATTACAAACAAAGTTGACTTGGACGCGCCCATTATCAATGCCGAGCCCTACATCAGATTTGATAATAACTACTACGATCGGAAATTAAATATGTATTTGATGGAGCAGGAAGTGGGAGTTTTCAATGTCACTCTCACCTCAAGTTTCGATCATGGACCGAACAAGACTTTTAGTTTATTTGAAATTATGAAGAACATCACAGGGAACTACTGCCCTCCCAAATACGTCCCTAAAACTTGGCTGGATCAAGTTGTCGACTTATTTCATAATCTCCACCATGGGGATATCTTCAAGTATGAGAATGAGCTTGGTGATGAAGAATTTAAGTGGATAAGTGATATTCTCATGAAATGTTTGAATAATAAATCCAGCATTAAACTCTACCATGATTTAACGGGTACTGACGAAAATGGGAACCTCGTTGACTGTGATGGTATTCCAAGGGTAACAAACGGATAAATTTTAAAAAAAACTCTTAATAATTTAATGATTCCAATTGTATATGTTGTGAAGTTTAAATGAGTTCTTTCCTTGTAGGCAAGCGGTTTCTGTAATTCTACCACTGGTTGCACCAAAGTTCCCATTTATAATATTCCACCTCCCTACAATGACTTTTTAAATAAGCATTTTGTCCCGGAAGTGAATTGGCTGATTTTGGATATCGTTCACGTGGCTTGTTTCCCTCAATTTAATGAGTCGTACAGAATGTTTCATTTGTTGGAACAGACCGTGGAGAAATTGTTTACACTTCGAATCAAAAATTACTGGTGAGGATTTAAAGGAGCAAAAGATGAGTTTCTTTATTCAAAAACAACTCATTAAAAAAAATATTTCTAGGTTTTGGCCTAGTTGGACAGAGAAAACGAAAGGGCGCATGCTTGGAACAGCGGCTAATGATTTAATGCACAATTTGGAGATCTGCGCAGAATCCGCGTACATGATTAATTTTAGGCAGCCTCATCGATTGGTCAGACCTGATCCAACTAAATATTTGAGACGCAAGTATGAATCGAATTCCTATTTAAATGAATTTTATTGTTTGAAAGCGGATTTATTTTAGGATTTGTTTTTATTTGGAAACAGAAAACGGGCAATGATGTCAAGTTTGTATGACATTTCTTGTGCGAAAACTAGATCGGACTTTAAGTACCCCAAAGAATGCACTAATTGGCAAAAGCCAAGTGGAAAAATTATTACGCCTTATATTACGTCACCCAAATGAATTCAAAAAAATATGTACGTCAGTAAAAGTATATACGGAAATTACTATTTATTTTTCTAATCGTCAGGTGGAATAAATTATTATAAAATATTTCTTCTTATTGTTTTGTCAATAAAACGATGACCTTGAAATTGACATCATTGTACACATCTGCTTGTCATCTCTATTTCTACATGTATAAACTCAATGCGGGTTTTTCCCTATTACCTACGTAATGAAGGATTTATCTCAAGTATGGAGCAGCATAATGACTTGTATTAGTTGAAGCTGCGGTGTACACAATTCTTACGTTACCTTTCATTATTAGAGATTACAAGAGTTTTACCTCAGCGAGAGAGAATCAAAGAAATATGAAGTTCTCACAAGTTGGATTAATTTTTCTACACATTTTACTCATCTCTTGCCTTCAAGTTTTAGCTTCATCGTGGGAAACTTTCCTTCTTGCTCATACATTGGATCCAAGTAAGAAGAATTCGAAAAAAATATAAAAATTGCAAATTATTATCGTCAATTTAATTTTTCTAATACTTTGTCAATTAAAGGTGATCCCGCTAATGCCGGCTTCGAAAATTGGGACTCTCATTCTTGGAATAGATGGTTAGTTGATCGGGAACATCTACACCAGAGAGAAAATCACTATCGTGGACAGCCATTGACACGAAAAGGGATCAACTCAGTAATTGTGGCTACCCCTGAAGACATTTTGAGAACTTTTGCTCATCCACAATTTGTATGTAATTATGAGACGATTTTGTAGGAGGACTTTTCCATTCTTTGGTTGTGTTGTGGTAATGTTTTATTTTCCTATAGTTTAACAATGGAATGACTTGGAGTAACCAAAAGTTTCAAACTTACGTGTTCCAAAATCCCTACCACCGAGTCCTAGACTGTGGGGATCTTTACTTTTCTGCAAGGTTACAGAACGGAAGGCCAGTGCATCTCCATAAATCTTCAGATCGGCAGATTGAGTTTGGAAATGCAAATCTGAATTTCAGAAATTGTCGGCCCGTATTCTGACTTCTGACAAACTGAGTAGAAAATATCTTAGGTGAAGTGCATTTAAGGCAAAACATATCAAGCTTTTGTGAGATTACTCATCACAGTACTGTGTATTGATAATTAAATTATTATTACTAGTTCACGGATACTCCTCGTCAGGATTTTTATTCCTTATTTAGATGTTATTGTTTTTTGTTCCCAATGATTCTTTCATGCAAATAAGCAAAATGATTTCGTGCAAAATAATGTTATTTTCCAATGTCGTAGTTGATTGTTTGAAGCAGTAAGTTGTTGTTTGTTTACAATAATTAGAATAATGAACAATAAAAAATTGTTTTGAATTTCTCCTATATTATTTATGTACTGTGAGAGAAAACTAATAAAGTAAGCAATTTAAACGATTTATTATCATTGCTCCCGAAGAAATGAATGCTGAAAACTTTAGGAGCTACCAGTTTAGTTTATTTCCAACATGGGAAAAAGGCTAAGAAGGCATAGAGATGACAAAATCTTGTGTCATTATTTTTGGAGTAACCCTAATAATGCAATTAGTACACCTATCAAAATCCATACCGGAGATTATTCATATCAAGCCTACAAATTGGGAAAAACCTGCTTGGGAACGCTTCCAAATTGAACATTTGCTCGACCCAAGTAAGTCATTATTAGAAAATATCTATACAACATGAGAATAATATTCTTATGATTTCCATTGAATCATAAAAAAGATGGCTTAAACTTCAACTTTTGTCATTGCCAATGTGTAACTTTCAGAAGATCCATCAAATGCAAATTATAAGCATTGGGACCGTGTTACATGGGCCAAATGGCTAAAACGACGAGAGTTTAAACATCAAGTGGCTACTCATTTTCAAGCCACGTTGCTATCAAAGCGAGATTTTGTCTCCATGATTATTGCCACACCTACGGAATTGATAAATGGATTTAAGAATGCAGAAAAGGTGAGCCCAATGAATGACAACAGCAGCTTAAAATTTTCTTAAAATTGTTTCATAAATAATTTTATTACTTGCAAAAGGTAAAGAAATGTATGTGTGAAATTAATATTATTACACAGGACAGCTCAATCAAGGGACTCTATTGGAGCAATAGACCTTTCGACGTTTTGCTATTTCTCAGAAAAGAGAAACAAGGATCGATCCTTCTTTGCCACAATCTCTATTTCACAGCGTATATGGAATCAGATCGGCCTGTCTTTATTTCCAGACTGACGAGATACAAAGATTCAAAGCATAATTCATTTCCTTGTGATATTCTTCATCGCTATGATGTCTTACCCTTACCATAGGTATATGATTCTGTATTAACCAAGTCCATTGACATTGCAAGAATAATTTTTACATTTTAAACAATGCAGAATTTCTCTTTGAATATGTACGTCTATTATTATATTTTTGTGCCAGTGTGTGACAGCGTGACATGTGACTGATGTAGTAACGTGGTTTAATATCAAACTCTGCGGAAGAAGTTGGATCAGCCCTTGCGAAATTCTTATTTATCTTCACTTCACACGTATAGATGTATAGAGGTCATCTAAAATCTTGGCAGAAATTGGAATTGGCACGTATGGATGTATCTGCCTGCGACATATGTAAAGGAAATTCTTGGTGGAATTGAACACTGCTGGCCGTCGTCGATTGTCCATAATTCACAATTCTTTTGTCGCCATGGAATTTTAATAGAAATAGTTACTGACATTCGAGGAGGAAGGAAACGCTATCAGCCAAATCCTTGAGGTCTTGAGTGAAGTAAATACATGTGTATGCACAAAATATAAACTCTGATTGCCTTCCATTCTTTTCACTTGTCCAACTCCCGGCTCCCGCTCCCACACTCCATTCACGTCTTGTGTAGAATTAGGATCTGATTGAAAGGACTATAATTGCATTACGCATTGTTTCTCGCGGGGAAAGCTTTGAGTCTTTGAGGCTTGTTTCTATTGACATACGATTTTTCTACTTCCACACACACACACACGTCTATACATTTTCACTTGCTCATTGTTGATAACATCATAACTAAGAATGAGCAAATTACAAAATGCGTTGTTTTTGGATAACTAAATTCATTGGGATGGGCAATGGATGAAATGACTGTTTCTGTGCAACCCTTGGAACATCGAACATTTTATGGTTTAAGAAAATAATTCACCATGCAGTTATCCTTTATAGTGCGTACAGCTCAGTATTTTATGACTTACAAAATTCGAAGGATGGGAGTGGCAATTTTTTCAAAATAGACAAAATAGTGCGCAACGGTCTCAAAACGATTGGGGTGCTTTCATTCATCTGGACCAAAGCATGTATAGCTTCGCCACATAGACACTTGATAGTTAATTATGACTATTGATGTCTAATTAGAGCCATGAACAATTCGGAGTAAATGATGTTGGATATAAAACGTTTTAGGAGCCATTGAAAGATTTTGGGGGGTCATTCACTCACTGTTTGTCTTGCCAGACCACGTGATACTATAAATACTATTATGTATATTTAAATAGAGCTAGTTAATCCTTAGGAATATTTTGGCTGTAAAAGCATGTGAAAATAAATACAGCGTGCTCTCTGCAACCTGTGTTTGCTTTCTCCTTACCACATCCGACTTTGTATATAGCAATAAGGCAGGACTCTTCGAATGTTGACTGTTGACTTACTATTGTATAGGCAATGGTCAGTTATGGCTCAACATCATACAGAACAGGCTTATAATGTTGAGTTGTTGTTGCTGTGGAACTCAGTGTTGGCAAAAACCCAAAAACCCTGGGTTTTTGGGAATTTGGGCAATTGGGTAATTGATATGTGCATCTCCATGTCAATGAAGCAGAACATCATTTCAGCGGTTATTCGGGAATAATTACTTTTGCTTATACTATACAGTTTTAAATGACTTCAAATCAACTTATTTAAAATATTTTAAACTAAAATTTGTATTAAAATTGAAAATTATACAAGGGCTCGTAGAGCCTGATGTTTAGTTATAATTCTCCTAAGGACCACGAATATAGTTATATGATCCTCAGTATTTCTTCAGCTCTCGTATGACTAACATCTCTCTATCATCATGTCTGATAATAATAAAGTGACTG